>BLKR01002199.1:0-214418 GCA_011170035.1 Teleogryllus occipitalis
CTTTGAAATTAATGAAATCAAAGATATAATCAAACAACTCCCCAAACCTTTTGTCCTACTCGGAGATTTTAATTGCCATAACACCTTATGGGGTTCAAAAACAAATGATTCTAGGGGCAATTCCATTGAAGCACTCATTGAAGAGCTTGATCTAACACTATTAAATAATGGGCAACCAACTCACTTTAATGTGAGCAATGGTAGCCTCAGTGCTATTGATCTCACCTTATGCTCCACTACAATTGCACCAAGATGCAACTGGTACGCCATAGATGATCCGCACGATAGTGATCATTTTCCCATCTTTATTGACATCAGTAGCCCTCTTCGCATACCAATTCTAACTATGAATCCCCATAAATTGAATTACAACAAAGCTAACTGGTTGAAATACCAAGAGCTAATATCCAGGCGGCTGAATGATACGGACATCTTTGAAGGTAATGATGTAAATATTGACAGCATTATCCATAATTTCTCAGAAGTAATTTTAAAATCTGCTAATGATTCAGTAGAGTCTAGTAAATCTTCAAAAAGGGCAAAATCGGTCCCATGGTGGAATGAAAAATGCAGAGAAGCAATAAAACGATCCAAGCATGCTTTTAATAGATACAAAAAACATGGTACTGTAGAAAATAAAATTGAATACAAAAAAATGAGAGCTGCTGCAAGAAGAACGGTCAAAGAAAGTAAAATTTCATCCTGGGTCAACTTTGTCTCCAAAATTACCAAAGATCATGATATCAAAAAATCATGGAAAAAATTAATGCAATCAAAGGTATAAAAAGATCCAATCAAATTAATTTTCTTCAGTCTACAGATAACCTGTTTATCACTGATCCTGATGCTATTGTTAACGAGTTAGCTAACAACGTTGCCAATAATTCGAGCACTCTAAATTATTCTGAAGCCTTCCAAATTTTTAAGAATGAGAAAGAAAATGAACCTTTAACTGACTACGAAGATCTGTGCTCTCAATACAACATCAATGATCCCATTACATTAAATGAACTAAGGGCTACATTCAAAGTCCTCAAAGACTTACACCTGGCCCTGATAACATCCCCTATATGTTTCTCAAGAAACTACCAATTAATGGTCTTGAAATTCTCCTTAAAATTTACAACTTTATTTGAGAAAATAATGTTTTCCCCAAAATATGGACCTCCGCAATTGTCATTCCAATTCAAAAGCCAGGGAAAGATCAACCAAGAAGTACTAACTATAGACCGATTGCCCTGACTTGCAACATGTGTAAAATCATGGAAAAAATTATAAACTATAGACTACAGTGGTATTTGGAGTTCAAGAAGATTATATCAGACAACCAATTTGGTTTCAGGCGTCATCACTCAACTTTATCACATCTAGTAAGCATTGATTCTTACATAAAAGAATCTTTTTCCAGTAAGGTCCAATGGCAAGCTCTCTGATAAGAAGAACATCGAAAATGGAGTGCCTCAAGGATCCATACTCGGCGTAACTCTTTTTCTATTGGCCATCAATGATGCTGACATGGAAATTACCCCTCCAGTCACCGTGAGAAAATATGCAGATGATACCACCATTTTGTGCAAAGGACGAAGCATAGATTCATGTGAAAAATTAATGCAATCTGCCTTAAATAAAATATACGAATGGTCTCTTAAATCCGGCTTCAAATTCTCTGCTCAGAAAAGTGTCGGCACATTATTCTCAAAACAAAATGTAAGCAGAGTTCCTAGACTTAAGCTTAACAACTGCAGTATCAAATTTGATAATACAACCAAAATTTTAGGACTGATTTTCGATTCCAAACTGAACTGGAAGAAACATATACAACACATACTTGATGATTGTAAAAAAAGAATAAACATCCTGAAATGCATTTCTTACAACAATTGGGGGGCTGATAAGAACCTTCTGATGTTAACATATAAAGCACTAATCCGATCGAAAATCGACTATGGATCTATTATATATGCTTCAGCAAGCAAAAAGGACAACTTGAAACTGGAAGTTATACATAACAAATGTCTTAGAATATGTACCGGATGTTACCATAGCAGTCCCATCGGAAGTGTACTCATTGAAGCCAGAGAACCTAACCTTTCACATCGCAGAGAATATTTAACATTAAAATATGCTCTCAAAGCTGCTTCGTCGACGAACCCTATTATCTACAAAGGCTACAACCCTAAATTTCTTCAATGTGATTACCATCCTCGCTACATACCTTTGCATGCGAAAGTAAGGAACATTTTTGAGGAGTTGCAAGTACACCAACCTCCCATTGAAAAGAAAAGGAACTACAACATCCCACCCTGGACGCTCTCGGGTATACAATTTGATATCAACAATTCCGATAATGAAAGTTACCACATATTCACCAGTGGTTTTGAAAACAGCAGTGAAGTACATGCCTCCGTTGTTACCCAAGATACTACAATTAAAATACAGCTACTTCCCTACGCCAGCCTTACTAGTGCTGAAATCTGTTCTCTCATGACAGCCTTCAAATTGATCAAACAGTTGAACTATAAAAAATTTATCATTTTCTGTAGCTCTATTCCAGCCATCCAGAGCATCAACAATAATATTCATAACCTCGAAATGGTAATCATCATACATGAATTGCACCACCATATTGTCAAAGCAGGAAAGTCTGTTGTGATCAAATTCGTTCCTGAAGACAATGAAGTCCTAGGAAGTGAAACTGCCAATCTTGGGACTGAATCGGCGACTGAAGAAAACAGCAACGGAATTATTAAAACCTCCTGTACATTCAATGATATCTGGAAACATGTTGAAATCTTAATGAAAGACAGATGGAACAGCACGTGGTCCATGCTCAAAGCCAGTGAACTCCATAAACAAATAGGAAATTTCTTCAATTTAAAAACAAGTGCTGAATTAAATAGAAAGGAACAAGTACCAATATCTAGAATCCGAACTGAACACTGCAAATTGAGTCATATCCACTTATTTAACAAAAGCCCTCCTCCCACCTGCAACCACTGTGACAACTCCACTCTTCTTAATTTAAATCATATAATTAACCACTGTCCTCATTACAACACTCTTAAAAAACAAATTCTGCAGGATGACTCATTTGCCTTAATTTTGGAATCCCCTAAATACCAAGAAAAAATTCTTAATTTTTGCAAAAAAATTCAAATATTTTCAGATATATAAATAGGTATTAACTATTGTCAATAATTTAGAAACCATGTCAATTTCTGTTAACATAGTTGTTATTATTGTAATTACAACCAAATGTATTATTTAATTGTCGCTAATGATTATCGCTGTTGATGTGACAATAAATAAATTTTAAAATTTTTTTTAAAAAAACAAAAAAACTTTAAACTGGATAAAAATTAAGAAATTAAATGTAGATATATCTAATGTTAAAAACTACTTTATCCAATACCATCAGTCTTTAGTCCTCAGTTCAAATTTAAAAATGATCTATTTGGCAAATGAAGGTGAAAAGTAATAGAAAGAATGCTTTATTTGGTAAAATGTCCTTAATTTGCAGTTCATAACAAAAATGGTTTATTTCATCTTTAACTAATCTAATTTGCACTGTGAAGAGTTATAAACAAATGAATGCAGTTAAGATAATAATCAGATTGGTGGAACTTTGTGAGTATGGAGTTTGTGTTTAGTTTTTCGTCTTCACTGATGGGTTGTTATCGGGAGATAATTAAGAAAACACAAAACTTCTTTCATCGCTTTTTACAAAATTCACATCATTACAAATTTCAAAACCTCCTTGAAAAAATCTCTTTATGGACACTCCGGCGTTCTCTACAGTCCGGCCTGTCCAAAAACGTATTGCAAACTTATATTATAAAATATGGCGAAGTACATAGCGGTTACGCAAACGGAGCAACCTTGTAAATGTCGGATAAATCTTTAAAAAAAGAGGCAATCTGTGTTTCCGTGAAAAGGAACACAAGTATAAGAAATGACCTGTATATGCTCGTAGATGACCTTCCCATTCTTCAAACACTAAATATATTTTATGATAAACCTCCAGGAAAAGCATTTACCATAGTGGTTACTAAATGTGGCTTTTGTTCGGCGTAGATGGCTTAACGTATCAACTGATGCCACTGCAATGCAACTAACGGGGATGATGTGGGGTTCGAATCCTGAAAGTGGCAGATTTTCGACAATACCTACTGGATCGAATTCAGCAGCGATGTAGAGAAAAATTCTGGCGGTCGGCTCCTTTCATTGGTAATTTTCCGACGTTTCTCTGGACAACACTCAATGAATACCAGAACTGTACTCTTTCATACAAACCACGAACCGCGCACTACCTTTACTTCCTCTTCTTTATCCTTTCCTCTTCATTACTTACACACACTTACACTAACAGGTACTACACTACCACATATGCCGCGAGACCGATCGGAAGCTTAGAGTTTGTCCACGTCGGGTCGGTGCTCCTCTGGTGCGAGATACTTGGTTGAAGAAATCCCCGTTAGCCGATGGTAAGTCGGCGCTGGTTCCCGCCATCCAGCGGGGGAAGATCACCGGCACCTCTCGCCATAAAAATTAGCAGTACACTAACGTAACTAACGATATTATCAGTTGACGAGCCTAGAACCACCAATCAATCAATGTTTTATTAGTTCTTTAATATATAGTTTTGTCCCATTTAATTCTACCGCATTTTATTCTAGGACATTGATACGCGCGTGTTAACTGTAGATAATTTTTGACACTAGCTTGTCAGCCAGGTCGAATTCAGTCGCTGTCTGGAAGAGAATTCTAGAAGTCGGCTGCTCTGATCGGTAGTTTTCCGTGGTTTCTCCGACCAACACCAGACGAATGCCGGAGCAGTACCCTATAAAACGGGCACGGCCCGTGCGCGATCTTTCCTTCCCCTTCGTTGTCCTATCCTCCCCCTAACACACACACTAACATGCACTACACTACCACATATTCCGGCAGACCGGTCGGGAGCGTTAAGTTGGTCCCGGCTGAGACGGTGCTCCGCTGGTGGGAGAAACCCCGTTAGCGGACGGTAGGTCAGCCAGATCTCTCCATCCAGCGGGGAAGCTCACCGCCATCTCCCGAGCAAACAAACACGCCCTACCCTTACGGAACTAATGATCTCGGTAGTTGATGCTCCCGGAATCACTAACACCCAACCAACCAAGTTGAGCGTGGGCTCGCACCTCTGGCCGTGCAGCACAGCAGCGCGCCCCGCGGGAGGCCGGCGATCCAGCGGCGCATTGCGCGCACGCCGTGCAGGCGAGGCACCGCCCAGGCGAGCGCCGCCCCCGCGCCCATCGCTGCTCTCGCGTCGCCCGGCAGCGGCCACGCCCCCTCGCCCACGCCCTCGACCCCCGCGCATTGTCACCCGCCGCCGAACCATTTTCATTAGGAAGAACGTATCAAAACAACAAAAGAATCACCGGGAGCCGTAGCTTAGTACATCAACTGATGTCACTGCAGCGCCTCTGACCGGGAGGTCCTAGGTTCCCACTCCCCACGACGGCAGGGTTTTCGACACTAGCTTTTCAGCTATGTCGAATTCAGTCGCTGCCTGGAGGAGAATTCTAGCGGCCGGCAGCTCTGATCGGTAGTTTTCTGTGGTTTCTCCTATCAACACCAGGCGAATGCCGAAGCAGTACCCTAAGAAACGGGCCACGAACAGCGCGCGATCTTTCCTTCCTCTTCCTTGTCCTATCCTCTCCCCTTACACACACACTTGCACTAACATGCACTATACTACCCCATATTCCGGGAGACCGTCCCGGCTGGGGCGGTGCCCCGCTGGTGGGAGAATCCTGGTTAGGAGGAAACCCCGCTAGCCGACGGTAGGACGGCGCCGGATCTCGCCATCCAGCGGGGGAAGATCACTGCCATTTCCCGAGGAAAAAAATATGCATTACATTTACGGTAATAATGACCTAAGCTGTTGACGCGCCCGGAATCACTAACCAACCAACCAACCTAACGAAAAGAAAAATAGTTGCGAAGACGTATGCCCCAACTCTCGTATTAGGGCAATACCATGAGTCGCAGGTGGAACTCCCATTGCTAGTTAGCGCCCCCTAGAGGGGGGCGTGTAAAGAGCGGCGTCCGCGCCGCCAGGGGCCGCTGCTGCGCCGCAGGCCTCCCCCCTCCCCCCACGGCGCGCGTCCATTTCGGGCGCAACTTCTTGTCCGCCAGCCGCTGCCGCCTTAATGAAACCCCGCCTTATGGCCGCTTAGCACGGCAGCGCGCGCGGGCCGGACGGGGAGAGGGGAAAGCGGTGGTGAGGGTGACAGGCGGGGGAAAGGAATGGAGAACGAGATCACGGGAATTGATGGCGGTAGAGGCGCAGAGGAAGTGGTGATGGCTATGGAAGGTCGGGCTGAGAGATGGCGTCGGGGAAAGTGGTGGCGTGGGTGATGGACGTTGGAGTGTGTTGGAGGCGAAAGAAGTTGAGCTGGAAATGGGGACGAAATCATGGGAAAAGAGGTGCAGAGGAAGTGCCAATGAATATGAAAGCATGAGGGAAAGGTGGCGTCGGGAAAAGAGGTGGCGAAGGTGACGGACGTTGGTAGTGTGCTGGAGGCGAAAGAAGGTGAGCTGGAAACGGGGACGAGACCAAGGGAATTGATTGTGGTTAGAGGCGCAGAGGAAGTGGCGATGGTTATGGAAAGATGGGAGGAGAGATGGCGTCGGGAAAAGAGGTGGCGGGGGTGACGAACATGGTATTGTGTTGGAGGCGAAAGCAGTTGACCTGTAAATAGGAACGAGATCAAGGGAATTGATGGCGGTTAGAGGCATAGAGAAAGTGGTGATGGCTATGAAAGCACGAGAGAAAGGTGGCGTCGGGGAAATTGGTGGCGAAGGTGACGGACGTTGGTGATGTGCTGGAGGCGAAAGAAGTTATCTGAAAATGGGGACGAGATCAAAGGAATTGATGGCGGTTAGAGGCATAGAGGAAGTGGCGATGGCTATGGAAGCACGAGGGAAAGGTGGCGAGATTGCCGGTGTATGTGATGGCAAGTTGACAGATTGTTCGGGAAGGAAACAGTGAACCAAATGATGTCTAATGGGTGTAGATAATAAAGAAGTAGGTGGAGAGAGCAGAAGTGACCACGATATCATGGGGAAGGGCAGATATAGACGAACGTGATCGCGACTGTAAGACGGCAGTGATGATTCGAAAGAGATGAGAGAAGCAATGGCAGCGGTTCATGAGTTGTAACCTTTGAAAGAAGTAATGATGATTGTGTATAGGGATTGAAATGGATATAATGAGTGCGGAAAAATATGTGAATATCATTGCTGATAATAATTTGAAGAACTCGCAGAGGCCCTGCTTACGATGAGAGAGATTAAGTGATGGTAGTGGGCGAGAATGAAATAGTGTGAAAGGTGTCTGCCCATTATAGAGTTGATGGTTGACGTGATTGAGAACACCAGGTGGTTGATTCTGGAGGAAGCTATAAAGACGTCGGGAGCATATGGTTGACATGAATAGAATGTAATAGCCATTCGGAGGGTTTTGGGCATAGGTGTTGAGAGAAACATAATTGCGATGGAGGCGAGTCCGTCACCAGTTCAAGAGAGAGGGTTTAGCATGTCTGTTAAGGCGTTGGTGGAGAACGTCAAATCGGGGATGATGCTGTCGGGAAATCAAGGACAGTTGAAGCTAGCGCGTGAGAAGCCGGAATAGTTTGGAAATTAGAGATATCGGACAATGGACAAAGTTTGAGAAGAAATGGGAGCAGGCAACGAGATGGTAGTAATGATGTCGAGCCGGAAAAATATGGGAGAAGCGATAATGATAACCGGAATATAGATTACATCAACTGACAGATGGATTACGGTGATACACGTGAACTAGTGTAACAGTGAATATGGTACCAGTGAACATAGCGAATGGACACACATAAGAGACTAATGACCGCCCAAAAACACAAAACAGTCAATGAATCAACCACAAAGCATGCTGGCAGATGTCTTTCACGGCAGCACTGCCACTGTGAAACAGTGAGAATGGTACTAGTGAACATAGCGAATGGACACACATAAGAATACACATAACCGTACTCTTACCGCAAATGGACACACATAACCGTAGTGTTGGCGCACCCAGAAACACAAAACAGTCAATGAATCAACAACAAAGCATACTGGCAGAAGTCTTTCACGACAGCACTGGCACTGTGAAACAGTGAGAATGGCACTAGTTGAAATAGCGAATGGACACACATAAGAGACTAATGACCACCCAAAAATACAAAACAGTCAATGAATCAACCACAAAGCATGCTGTTAGATGTCTTTTACGACAGCACTGCCACTGTGAAACAGTGAGAATGGTACTAGTGAACATAGCGAATGGACACACATAAGAGTACACATAACCGTACTCTTACCGCGAATGGACACACATAAAAGTACTGTTGGCACACCCAGAAATACAAAACAGCCAATGAATCAACAACAAAGCATACTGGTAGAAGTCTTTCACGACAGCACTGGCGGCAATGACGTAGGCAGACGGTGCTGGGCTGTGGAGCAAAGAATAGTGACGGTGGGGGCGGCGTGGGCGGCGGCGGGGAGGGTGGCATCGTCGGCGCGCCTGGCGTTGGCGGCCGCGTCAGCGACAGCAGTAATCGACCTTTGCTCGGGTATCGATCGGGCGAGCGAGCGCGGGCGCGGGCCACCGCGTCGCTGGCATTTGGCGCGGGGCGAGCGCGTGGGCGCGATCTAGCGGCCGACGACGGAAATCGCGCGGTGCGGCTTGGGGAGGAGTAATTCCAGGTGCAGCTACTCCGCTCGTGAAGGTTAGAGTGCATGCATTCCCCGACCAACTTGCGTCCTGCAAGGGTACTGTACTTCAACTGACAGAAGTGAATACATCCCGTTATTACGCTACGTTCCGTGGTTAATTGGGTCACAAATTTTGTGAGCAAGTATGCGTTACAATTGGTGCGTGGTGTAACATCATAACATTTTGCTATTGGACCGCACAAGGCGACGGCCGGCGAGGGGGAGGGGTTAGTTTAGGCGCCGGGCGGGCGGCAACTCCTAGGCCTTTTGGAGGGTGCGGGCCGGGGGCGTGTTCTTGGAAGCGGGTGTCAACTACCGCAAAGGGGATGATGTGTGATGGCAGCCTGGGACGGCAGCTGGCCGGCGAGCTCTGTTTTGCGCCCGGCCCAAAATTCGGTAATGAGATGAGGCGGGACGGAGGTTGACAGCTTGGAAGGTCTGTCATGTGATTCCTGGCGAAAGAGGCCAGTGAAGGAAACGGTGGCATTTGAGTTTCAGTCGAATTGGGGTGGGGGGGCTCCTTGTCCCCGTAAGGGGGTTTATCGCAAGGTGGCTAGGAAGAGTGGCATTCGCCACGGGACAAGAGGCCCAGTGCGGCGCTAAGTTTGTTTGATTGATTTTTTCGTGTTTCCGGGCGCGTCAACTGCTTTGGTCATTAGTCCCGTTAGTGTAGTGCATGTTTTTCTCTCTCGGGGATGGCGGTGATCTTCCCCCGCTGAATGGCGAGATCCGGCACCGACCTACCGTCGGCTAGTGGGGTTTCCCCCTAACCAGGACTCTCCCACCAGTGGGGCACCGTCCCAGTCAGGACAGGCTCTAAGCTCCCGACCGGTCTCCCGGAATATGTGGTAGTGTAGTGCATGTTAGTGTAAGTGTGTGTGTAAGGAGAGAGGATAGGACAAGGAAGAGGAAGGACAGGTCGCGTGCGCTCCGTGGCCCGTTTGGTAGGGTACTGCTCCGGCATTCGCCCGGTGTTTATCGGAGAAACCACGGAAAACTACCAATCAGAGCAGCCGGTCGCTACAATTCTCCTCCAGACAGCGACTGAATTCGACCTAGCTGAAAAGCTAGTGTCGAAAATCCTGCCACCGTCAGGACTCGAACCTAGGACGTCCCGGTCAGAGACACTGCAGTGACATCAATTGATGCTGTGAGCTAGCGGCGCTAAGATTTAGCACGTTGAAGAACTCTGTACCAGGCTGGGGCGGCTTTCCTCTGGAATTGCAGTGCTGTGGATAACAGCGGTAGTTTCCAGAGAAGTGTAAATATTGTACCGTAAATGTAAATAAATCTGTACAATAAAACTTCGGGTCTGTGGCTCACTCATACCACGAGTCACAATGAGTTTACGATGTGCATTCTTAGCTCATCACGCATCCATCTTGAACTGTCTAACTTCGCCGGCTAGCAAACGGTGTCCCCCAAGCCTGGGCCTAGTTTAATTCTCACACTTAGGAGGTTAGAGAGACGTGCGGCTTGTGGGACGTATTCCCTTCACCGCAACTAGTGAACTCGGTCTACAGAGCTTTTCTTCGCTACACAACGACAGAAACTGAGACGATTTGAAAGTAAAGCATCAACTCTATTTTTGCTTCGGGCGAGAATCAATCCTGGACCACATCACGGGATGCTATTACGCTGAACTATGTGCCGTCTTAGTGGATTTGAACTTAAAATAATACCCTTAATCCCGTCTCCCTCTTCGGTGAATTGTTTGAAAGTGGATAGACCAGGTCCGCCGCGTAAGGCCTAACGGACGGCAGCGCCGTTAATACCCTCTGCGTCTATTACACACGATGAGATCACGAGCTACAGTTGTTCTATATAGAATCTACAATGACCGTTATGGGTTTCACAGGTAAGAATGTTGAATGGGGAGGCTGGTAAGTAACACAGTGGCTTCGCGTGAAGGAATGTGTCATCCGATAGACAACGTCTGTAGACGACAAAGTATTAAAAATCCGAGTGCCCGACACCGTGAATGTTGCGCATCAGAATGAAGCATATTTAAGCCTGAGTTCATGTTATCTAGAAATAATCGTGTGCTCTCACGTTCTTTGTTACGTAAAATTGGTGTAAATCCTTTAACAATATTCTCCTTTTGTAATTATTCTGAATACTCTCTTCAATATCTTCGTTTCTCTTTCAATAGATTTCTTTTTTTTTCTATTTATCTTCCAGGTTCTCATACATATTTTGTAGCTCGTGTGTTTATAAATGCAATTGTAATACATTACTGGGATCCTTTCAAAAAGGAATATGTAAAAAATGAACCTGACAAAACGTGGTACCTTCATTATTCGTAGTAAATGTTTTAATATATTGACGTTTCCGTAACTAGTCCAACGCTGATTTAAAAAGTAATTAATTATTGCACTTTGGAACGTTTTCTAAGTAATTTTTGGTTTATGAGAAGAATGCTGACTTATTTAAAGTTGAGAATGTTTCAATATGAGCAATGTTGTCTCGAAATTTTGTAAAAGTTTCACAAATATTTAGATGACGTCTCGGTATTAATATCTTACTGATGATTATAATCGCTCTGACAATAAATGTTCTACATAAAATGAGTTAAAATGTAGTGTTACGTGTTGTGTTCTATGTCGTAAAGATTTGTTGATAGACATTTGAGAGTACGAGAACAATATGGAATATTTGTAGTATTATAATTCAATAAAAAGCTTTTTAATATACCGTTTATAGATACTTTGACAATTTTTATGTAATTTTTCTACTCCCATTGTATAATTCTGTCATTTGATGGCTACAACCCTTTGCATAACGATACTCATTACGATACAGATTTCATTACGATACATGTTCTTGACCAATCACAGAGAAGTTTGCAAACCAAGTATTGACATTTCATTAATTATTGATAATCGTTCTAGTAAATATTTTGTTCGATTGTGTACAATAAAATTGCATTTAATATTATATTATGTTTATCGGTGTTAATTTATTTTATTATCATTCATTTTTACATGGAATATTATTTAAAATAAATTGGATTGTAATTTTACTTTGATTCTATTTTACTAGCGCAGTCGTAGTGGTGACTAACGTTGAGATGAGAATGCAAGCTCTTGTGAGTTATATGTTGCTCCCGTGTGTTTGTCCTAAAAAACCAGCTAATAATTCAGTTTGAAATGTATTTATAGTGAATCAGAGGATGAGTTGGCGCCTCCAGAAATAAGAGAAAAAGGGAAAATGGTGACCTCGGAATTATTGCCGTAACTTTTGTATTCTCTCGTACTGGTAAACCAAAGACACCTGCGGAAGGTAGGGTAGCTGTCCGTTAGATGGCCTTTACTGAATCCTGCATGTCAACTGCGACGAAACGATTCAATGTAAAAACTTTACTTATAAAAGTTGTAGAAAGGGTACCGTATGAAACTCGATGTAATGGGTGAAGTTTACGATACTCGCTCGTATCGTAATATGACACTCTTGTATTAATACCCATCATTACATCATCGTTTCATAATGTACTATTTCAGCATCATGTACAAAATTCACATATACAAGTACGATTAAGGTCCATAACGTGTTTTACAATTGATTTCATTAATGTGTCCAGTGACGGAGCAAACTGCTGGAATCAATTTGAGAGTGAGATCCAAGAACGTACTCCTTACTGTGTTCTGTAAGACAAGACAGGAATTGATAAATACTTGGAAAGTATTTCAAAAACTAGAGAAATGCAAGACAAGACAAGGACTGAATAAATTCTAAGACTGAGTTTGCAAGACGTTTACACAACAACGTTTACTTTTCAGTGCATTATATGTCATTTTCCATTTTTAACGAGTGAAATATAAATAAAAGGTTAACGTTACAAAAATGGCGTGTTGTCGTGACCACACATATTTTGGCACAAAAAACCAAATGCTTGAAAACTTTTGTAACTAAAAGCAGACTGATTGAGCAAGAGGGAGAAACACACTTGCATTATGGGCACACATCTGATAATCAGGATTCATATTCGTTCTTTCCAACGTGATTTATGTATGCACATGAGCAGGAACTTAAACATTCACATAAGTATTAAACGTGCATTTATGCATGTATTAACGTTGAGTATGTGTGGATACGGCCAGTAAACAAGACCAGCAGAATGAGGAGAAGTTATCACTGTTAGTTGTCGCTTTTGTCACACTGCGTGTTTTACAAACATTTGAAATTATTACACTAAGCGTCTCTCAAACACACGATATCGCGTTTCACGTGCGCTCATCAAAATGCACTGTGAATACGTTTCGTTTGTCGCATTGTCATCGGACCATTCGGCGACTATCCTCGTCCTACAATAATTGCTGGGCTCGTTCAACGTACGATGAAAGATAGACGTCTGTCGACCTTAACGACCTTCGATATTCATCTCTATACGCACATGAAGGGTTGCATGTTGTCAAAAGTCGTAAAAGGCGGCAACGGAAGGAACTAAACTACGCCCATAACGACGGTATAAAAACAAGACTCGTTGATGGTCAAATGTGAGCAGCTGTCTGTGTAGCCACACGCTTTATTGTCACTGAATGCGGTTTCATAGCAGTCATCAGTAAATCGGTGCATGTATATATAAAAAACTACTCTATTCGAGAGTTATAGTAATATTTGTGGATATATGCGAGATGGGGCACAATATCATTAATAAACAAAATCCTCTTTAATTTAGTTTTATTATTTCCAGCTAACACAGATTTTAAGAGTGTGGTTACTTTTTTTTTATTTCAGAGGTAATATCTGAAGATAACATGATTCTATTAAGATATTTTGAATTCCACCAACAAGCTACAAGAGTTCCCTGAAAAATTCAATTACTAAAAATAGGCCACCCATTTCTCAATTTTTTAAATGTTTAATAATGTACTAGGTATTTGAAATGGCATGTTTGTAAATTAACACAATTTTTAAAACAATAAAAATGAAGTTATGTAATACTGTATTTTATTTCTAGTTATTTAAATTTTTCAGATCGTATCAAAACAAATTTGACAATCCTGTGAAATGTATTCAGTAGATATGAAATTACAAAAGAATATTCCTCTGTTAATGGTTAAATCATGGCAAGCTCTGCATACAAGGAGAGAAATCAAAACAAGTTGAAAATATATGATATATACGTATCATTGAAAAAGTCGTTCGGATATCCGCATATCCAGCACTTACACACAGCATGGCCAGACTTACAAGTACCGAATTTAAGCAAGGAATTCTGATGACCTCAAACAACAGCACCAAATATTTTAAAATTCAATGCGCTAGTTTAATAATTACCCAACTTTAGAAATTGCCCGTGTACAAGACTTCCATGCAACCTCGCGGAAATATATTCCTTAAGATGGAAACATCCGCCGCCCAGTAAGCCTGATTCCACTTGAAATATTTAAGGCCTCTTAACACACGAGCGTTGCATTAACGCGCGTCACCTAACGCTGATGATGTCAGCTGTGTCGACGCACGTCAACAGCAGTCACTTAACGCACATCATAGATTATCACTGTGTCTTATATGAAAGCTCCTGACGAGCGCTCTTCGCGTGTGCCGTTGATAACAACGTTGTTGACGCCTAGCAGGCGTCGTGCGTTGAAAGCTAGAAAAGTCGCGTTATGTTGACTTACATTGTGGCTTGAGCGTCTTGCTTGAACTGCAGGCACGACGCACATCGACAAGAGCGCTCGTGTGCCAATTCGCATAAGATACAGGGTTAATCTACGACGCGCGTTAAGTGAATCGTGAGGGCAGGCACCGACGCAGCTGACCTCATCTGCGCTAGATGACGCGCGTCAACGCAACGCTCGTAAAACACAGGCCTAAAGCTTTGAAAAATTATTAGTAAATTTATATGTTCATGGCGGTCAGGGAGACGCTGCGTCCAAGGTACTGGTGCCGACGTTTTGGTCGCCATTCTGCAAGCTTCCTCAGGCCGTAATGCATTCCGTAGGGCATTACGTCCAGAGGAAGGCCGCAGAATGGCAGCCAAAACGTCGGCATCTGTCCCTTGGACGCGGCGTCTCCAAGACAGCTAAGAACATTCAGACTCCGGCCGCGGTAGCCTACGCTCTCACATATAAGTAAATATGTCGCCCTATTAGACGGCAAGGAAATGATTGTCTTTTCTTTTGTCCCCGACTGTGCGACCACTGCGGGCCCAGGAAGAGGCTACTCCAGCATCTGCCTCCTGCAAGGTCTTCAAATCTTAGGTGACCCCTCAATGGTTTGCAACAACAACAAAAATGATCTATGACTTGAGCAATAAAACCGGGAAGCGTGAATTCGTCCGACGCAAGCAATATTTCCTATTTGGGCCAGATCACGGTACAGTGTGGGATAAAGTATATGTTCACTATTATCTTGAAGAAATTAGTATTAAAAATGCATTATTATTAAAAATGTTATATATTTTGTCTCATTAGATGGCGCATGCGGTGCTATTGTTTGGTACTGGAAAGCATAGACGTTCAATCATTTAGGCATGAATTTGATAATAAAGACTATCTTTAAAATAAATATTCCTATATTTGTTGAGTTAAGTTTTTTCTAATTATACAAATATATAATGATTCAAAATCAATAAATGTGGATATTTTATTTTTCCTTGGCGTGAATTTGCCGGTATGTGTTTTAGAAGTTCAATTTGTGCTTTGAAACATAAAAATAACAAAAATAAATTTTAAACACATTGCAGTTTCCCGGCTTCCAATTTTCAGGCATATAACGTTAAATGAAAAAATGTCAATAAAATTACTTTCTTTAATTGTTTGCTCATTACAAAATTAGGTTTAATTACCGTCAATAAAATTAATTAACTCGTAACAATTAATTTAAATGCCGGAGAACATAGAAATGTATGCCAACGTATGAGTCTTACCAATGTACTCCTAGATGTATTGGAAACTGCTATTAAACATTTATATTTTACTACTTATTTTACTAGGGATTCTGCTTGCAATTTTGGTATCGATGAAGAAATTAATACTTCATTATAAAATCTTCTTTATAAAATTTTATTAATTATATTTACTTAAATCATATTATTTTATTCATCGTCTCCTTTCTAGAATGTTTAACTTCCTTCATGCATCAATTAACTCTCTGACTTGTTTGTCTCCCCTGACAATATTTACACAATTCTATGATAACATTCGACTCTCACAATACTTATACTATAGAACATGAAACCATAAAAAATACGTCATAAATTCGTTTAGATTACTCTAGAAGAAACTGGCTAAAAATTGTTCTATTTGATTTCTCTTATCAAAAGATATTGAGTAAGATAGGGATCACCTTTGTAGATGCGTTAGTAACAAAATGTGTTTTAGTTGCTTAAAACAAAAAACACGTTTTTGATAAATTCCTTGTAATCTAGATACATCCGAAAAAAAGATTAGCTCCCGACGAGAACACACAAATATGCGTCTTATGATACCTCATTTATTCCTATTGGTGAATTGGAAGTGGAAAAACCGTGAGACGGACACGGTGAGCAGGTTAGTCGATTAAAATATCTTATATTTAAATTTTGCTTAATTCAAAAAGTTGTTCATTTTCAACAAAAAGTGTCTACTGTCCCATAAACCAGTTCGTTTGATTGAGCACGTTATAAGTACTAGGGTCCTAATCAAACATGAACAAGTTTCGAGCTTTGCTTCCAAGCAAACACCTCATACGCAGATTACCCAACACAGGCAATCCAGCGCCCTGCAGATAAACCCAATTTAAAACATCCTACCATCCACCCAGTACAGCCAACTTGGCTGTGGTTGCGTAACAACTATCCGCATCGCATTAATCATTCAGGGTGTTTTTCTGCACCAGATCTGATAGGCTCCGAGAACACCCGATTAAAGAGCGACGTTCGAGTTGTGAATCGGAAGGGCCGCGTACGCTTCGGCTCGTTCGCGGGTTGTTATGACGCATATTTGAGTAAACAAATTCAGGTTTCATTGATTGGTGATAATGACCGGTCGCCTCATTAGTATTTAAATGAGTAATTAAATTTCGCGTAGGAAAACGAGTGCCAGACCGCGCCACAATGGGGGAAATCACAAAACACGTGTGTATGCGAATAATTGCCCGCCGCCGCCCAATCCGGGCACTGTCACTGGCCTCGTCAACTGCGGGGGAGCGAGGCGAGGCTGGGCTTATTTGAGGTTGCCAAATACAGCGAAGCTTCCGAAACAGGAAGATTACACTGTTTAACTAGTTTCAGTAAATAACAGATGCAGAAACTGATATGCAGAGATGAAACTTTATTGATTGATTAGAAATTTCGGGCACATTAACGGCTAGGGTCATTAGTTTTGTAAGTGTAGTCCATGTTTTTATCGCCTTAAGTAGCGGGAAACTTCCCCAACTGGACAGCGATATCCGGCACACTTACTCATCGGCTTGCGCGGTTTTCCTCGACCAGATATCTCCACGTGTGGTAGTGAAAGAGGAAGGAAAGATTGCGCGCAGTCCGTGACCCGTTTGTTAGGGTACTGCTCCGGCCTGGTGTTGGTCGAAGAAACCACGGTAAACTACCAAACAGAGCAGCCAACCACTCGAATTCTCTCCAGGCAGCGACTGAATTCGACATAGCTATGTAGTTAGTGTCGAAAATCCTGCCACCTTTGGGACTCGAACTCTAGGACCTTCCGGTAGAGACACAACATTGCCTCTGCAATTGATGTCCAGGGCCAACTAATCCGGTAGAAACTTTATACCAGGATTAGTTTTATATATGTTCTATGTGGTCCTTGTTCTTGTGGTCTTATATAAGAATGGCTGGGAGCATACTTCGACGAAAATCGAAGTATCTACGAATACTGGAAGACTTGGAATGGCTTACCTTATTACTGCACCAACCCATTCAATTTATGAAATATGAAGACCACGGAGTATAAGCTATTTTTTTGAAGTGAACTATTAAGTACAAATAATGTATATAAAGTGTTATTTAGAATTTAAAGGTTTCGTAAATAATTTTATGATTTTATAATAGAAAATTACGTATAATGGAGCTTTTGAAACGGAAAGAGGAACAAATGAATCAATAATGAGAGATTGTAAAAACGATGCGAAAATGAAAAATTTTGAAAACTATTTTCACACATGATACACATCGCTGGTGTGTGATGCGCATTGAAAGCGGCGTACATTAAATAGAAAGAGAAACCTCAGAAAACAAACATTCCAGAACGAACCGGAAGGCGAGACAAATTAGCACATGAAATTATGACGAAAGTGTTTGTGATGCGGTCCAACCTAACAGGAAAGCCAGGGGTGACAGAGAAGCGTGGGGGGCGTGGCGGGGAGAGCTCTGCGGGCGTCGCGGAGGGGAGGGGTGAGGGAGGGGAGGGGAGGGGCGAGGCGGATGCTGCAGGCGGCCTCTGGCGATCGATGCCCCGCGCCGCAGACAGCTGACTGGCGCTCGGCGCCCGCCACAACACGACTGCGGCGCGCCCCCAGGTGGCGGCGAAGGCGCGAGGCGGCAATCAACCCTCAACACCTTGGTAGAAGAACCTCAAAGTGACTCATCTCTTTACCACTCCCAGGGTTTGCAGGATCATCTGATGTAGTGATTGGGCTCTCGTCTTCTCATCCTTTTTTGCTTCCGGCCATAGTTTGCCAACTCTTAATTACAAAGTCGGCCTACTGGCTCATATTTTCGGTGTGCACATACTAACCCGTGCCAGTCGGTATTAACCCTTATTTGCTGGAATTATTTAGAAAAAAATTTAATTTCACTATTTTATAATATGCAAAATAAGCTAAATAAATATCAAATGATGAATGGAATTCATAGAACTTTAAAAAAGAAAACGATGAAAGAAACTAGAATGAAATTTTATAAGGTAATGGCAGCACCAATGCTAACATACGGAAGCGAATCATGGAGTATAACAGCAAAAGAGCAACAACGAATACAAACAACAGAGATAAAATTCCTCAGGAGAGTGTGGAGATTATATCTGATCTAAACATATGTTCCATGAATGACCGTATTAAATAAAATAAACGACGCTGGATACAACATATACATAGAATGGAAAATACAAGAATAACAAAATCAGTATTATCTTATAAACTTTTAGAAAGAAGAGAAATAGGCCGTCTAAGGAAAAGATCGTTGGAGTGAAGACGGAACAGGCTATTAGCCTAATCCTTGATAGTGAAGAAGACCATTTTATATTTTTTTAAAAAAAATGGTTTATTTCTCAAAGTTTTGAAATGCACATGGTGACACCTTTCAAAATGAGATGTAAAAAACAGTACGTTCTAATTCATTTGTGCAACTTTTTAAGATGAACGTTTAAACTATCTACAGCTTCGTACAGCGTGCCCATGGGCGCATGCCTGGCAGATGTGGGTTAAACCGATGGAGGGGCTATGGTCGCAGAGCTCCGCTGCATCCCTTCGGACCGAACGGAACGCCGCCTGCCGGCAGCCCCCGCTGTTCCTGGCGGGGGAGCAGGGAATGGCACCGATCGAGCGTAGCGCGCTCGTGCCTCTAGAGCATGCCCCAAACATCCGAACGGTCAGGATCAAAGGGCGAAGGTTGGTTGGTTGGTTGTTAGTGATTCCGGGCACGTCAACTACTGAGATCATTAGTCCCGTGAGAGTAGCGCAGTTTTCTCATTGGAATGAGGCGGTAATCTTCTGCCGCTGAATAGCGAGATCCGGTGCCGAACTACTGTCGGCTAGCGGGGTTTTCCCTATCCAGGTATCTCCCACCAGCGGAGCACCGCCTCAGTCGGGACAAGCTCTACGCTCCCAACTGGTCTCCCGGTATGTGTGGTAATGTAGTGAATGTTAGGTAAGGGTGAGGATAGGACCAGGAAGAGGGAAAAATGACAGCGCGCGTTCCGTGTCCCGTTTGTTAGGGTACTGTTCCGGAATTCGCCTGGTGTTGATCGGAGAAACCACGGAAAACTACCGATCAGAGCAGCCAGCCACTAGAATTCTCCTCCAGACAGCGACTGAATTCGACCTAGCTGACAAACTGGTGTCAAAAATTTTGCCACTGTCGGGACTCGAAGCTTGAGGCTTACGGATAGAGGCACTGCAGTTACATCAGTTGACGCACTAAGCCACCTCTCCCAGAAGAAACGGCGAAGTATGTTGTTTGGAACGGCGCAAAATGCCACAACACATATGTAGTATTTCTGTCCACTTGACTGCTAGTGTGCGGGTAGAGGAATTTTGCCACGTACTTGGGTGGCAGGCGTGTGGTGTATGTTCGTTCTTGCATCAGACCTCGACAGTAGCGAGAAGCAAATCACAATAAAAATACACAACAGTTGACGACACAGAACCGCACACACAACCTGTGAAGTAATCATGCTCTTCAATTTGCGGTTGCTTCTCGCTGTAAGATTTCTTTTTTTTTCATAATGAGTATCGGCAACTCTGTGGTGACGACAGCAGAATCTGAAATCTCTCATTATATAACGGAATTCTTTCTCCCCAGTCAGCCATTAGCTGCCATGTAGATAGAAATATTATTCGAAAAATAGATAAACGGCCTCAAAAATCCCTACACGGGACTCGAACGCCCAAGATATCTTTGCAATCGTGCCAATCGTGCTTGGTTAAAGAAACTCCACCAACATTGATCTTATTCATTACCAAAGGCGGGGGGATGGGGACTTCAAAACGAGCAGCTAAGAAGTAGATTTTATTTACGTTTTTATGGTGGCTTATTTAAGCCTGAGTATAATAAATTCCATTACGTTTCTATATCAAAAATTCAGATTTATCTTTATAACATATGGTACATGAACGTTTAAAACATTAAACATATTTCAACAATGTATTCTGCATTTTCAGTATTCGAGTGAATCACCCCATTATTTTACTCGCCGTCCTTTGAAAAAATTGAGAACAGAACTATAGTGATTGCAAAAGAAACAAACGAGAGATAAAGGAGAAATTAATATAAACTGATGACAGCTCTTTCTATTTATACTTAAATTATTGAACTAACAGTTGAAATCCGTGAATGAACCAAATTATGGCACAGAAAAAAGGCCCAGCCCATTAGCAAGGGGGGTCTAGTAGGAAGAGTTGATCTGATAAATCGAATTCTAGCAACCGTTTGAAGCAAGTTGCAGCGTAATATAAACAAATCACTTATCATATTCAGTATATATGATTTTCATCTTCCAAAAAATTAAAAGTGTGCAAAACAAACACCTGAACATCCGTCAGTCTATTAGAGGTCTCCTTCCTACTGTTAGCGACCCTATTCATTAGTCAACATTTAAGAAATAAGAGATGCGTTAAGCAGCGAATCATTCCATAAATTAAATGTACACTTACAGAGATCTATATTTCATACACGTCCCTTCATGCTGCAAATTCTATTTCTGTAAGATATTGGAAACAGAGGCAACCACCATTTCCATCAGCTCTTAAGTAGTTGTGTGACCACAGACTGCATACATTCAATATGTTTTATATGGAAAGCATCCACTTTCACTTGTGTTCTTTGGAATAAAGCTCATGTATTAATAATAATTTGGCAACATTGTCCCCTATATTTTGAGGAAAGTCCTTTGTGGCCAGGTTTATTTGTTAGGTTCCGCAAATAGAATTCATTAGAATTCATATTGGACGTGGAACATTCATCAGTGTTATGTCACCATTCCCTTCGCTTTACAAACATTAACATACGAGATTTTACAACAAGAAACAAACCTGATGTACATTTCATACTAATGTTTCATTTATGAGTTTTGTTTCGTTCTGTTGTTCGTTATAATTACTTTCTGAAAGCCACTAAATGTCAAGTGGTGCCACAACACACCAAAATCCATTAGAAGCTAATACACAGCTGTACAAACCAGTTGCAATGTGTCGATACTTTAACATGCAGTGCCATGCCTGTAGCAACGTTCTGATTACAGGTCCATGCATACAAATCACTAATTCACTTTACAAAATACTATTTACATTCAATGATTGGTTATGCACATTCTCTTTTACCAATGAAATTCATACGTTAGACTCGCAACAATTCCAACAGGTGCATTTCTATACAAGTTTTTGAGAACAATATAAATATTAAGAAACAGCATTTATATTAGAAGAAAGAAATTGTTTATATGAAAGTTAAATATATTTTTAACAGTCACTATTTATAACAATTTCATGAGTTTTCTAGGACGTATGAACTACACTCCAACGTAATATCCTGTGGTATACCTATGCAAGAGACAATAATTCGATTAATCCGGTTTACCTTTTTTGTCGAATTTTGGGAAGATTCATTGATTTACTGAATACACCGAACGCAACGAAGGAAGCGTATAAAAAGTGTGAAATATATGTTTAATAACAATTCTGAGTGGATAGAAAAGACTCATGTCTCAATATAAGATGTATCCTTTGTTTTTTTTAATGTTCCAATGGGAATACAAATATAATACCCTTATCCTTTGCTCTTGACGCCTAAAATAATAATAGTTGAATCTTTTTATATTATTGGACGAAATAATACAGTAGGCTGAAAACAAATTCAGTGAGAAAAATAAGAGTGAAGTCAGGTAGAGTAAATTTTCACTGTCCACGAGTACTTCATCTCCATCGAGGCGATCTTCTTGTAACAAAAGCAAACTATCCATCCGCCTCAGCAAGTCACATTCTGTCGAAGTAATTCATTATGAATTTCTGCACTTTGTGTATATGAATAGCGACCGAGAAAGGTCTTCTACAACTAGACCGCAAAATTCATTCTACTGCACGCGAGCTGAAAGTTCGATAGAAAGCCTTCCCTCATCACATCCAATGCCGCTGGATAACTTCCTTTCTGTCTTTCAGCTTGATGTTTTGGCGACGGTAATAGTTCGGTGTCGGAAACAATAATTGGAATTCGAGCAATATTGTGTCTCACGCATGGGGCGGCAAAGAACTCGAATCAGTTGTACGATGCACTAGCTCAAGAGGCCACGCGCGGAGATCATCACACGATCTAACGGATTTTGATGATTCAGGACAACAAATGTTGCTACTACGCTGCGGCTTTTATGATCGAGTGGTCCTAGGGTTCGAGTCCCGACGGTGGCGAATAATTGACACTATCTCGATTACGAATTCAGACGCTGTCTGGGGGAGAGTTCTACCGATCAGCTAATACGAGCAGTTTTATGTCGTTTTCCGTTCAATATCTGAGCATTAACCTAACAAAGGATTCACGGCCTGCGTGCTGACACATTTTTTCTTCTTGCTCCCCCACACACAGTTTTATATGCTCTACTCTTCCATACGCGTTCCAAGGTCGAAATCTTAGAGCTTATTCCCTTTGGTGCGGTGCCCTGCTAACGGGCATACTTGGAAAGGGATAACCCCCGCACGTCAGGACTGGATCTCACGTTCTAATGGGGGGGAAACACCGTCACTTATCAGGCGTAACGTGCAGTACACCTGTGAAACTAGTGATGTACATGATTGTCGTGCCTGGAAACACAAAATGATCGATTAATCCCACGCTGAGAGATCCAGGGAGGGACGGTTTATGTATGCGGCAATAGACAACCCTGCCCTATGCGGTGCGTCCACAATTGTGTACAGGCGAACAAGTCGCTGCTTGCTGAATTGCCGCCACCGTTTCTGCCATCTCGGCCGCCACAGTGGCCATCTCCACTTCTACCTCCGCCGCCCTCTCCCGAGACTGCACTCCCGCTTTCGTCTGCACCATTGCCTCCGCCTCGGTTTCCACCACCGCCTCCTTCTTTCCTTCTCCTCCTTCTCCTACTCCGCGCCGCCATCGACTCCACCTCCGCCTTCACTTGCACCATTGTGTTTCGATAGTAGCTTGTCAGCTAGGTCGAATTCAGTGGCTGTCTGGAGGGAAATTCTAGCGGCCGACTGCTCTGATCGGTAGTTTTACGTTGTTTCTCCGATCAACACCAGGCGAATGCAGGAGCAGTTCCCCAAAACACACGGGCCATGGATCTCGCGCGATCATTCCTTCCTCTTCCTTGTTCTATCCTTATCCCTTACTTATTCACACTTACGCCAACATGCAATGCACTACCACACATATCGGGAAATATTTGAGAGCTTAGAGCATGACCCGGCCGAACCAGTGCCCCGCTGGAGGGAGATACCTGGTTGTGGAAAACCTCGCTAGCTGACGGTAGGTCTGCGCCGAATCTCGCTATACAGCGGGGAAAGTCTGCCGCCACTGCCCGAGAAAAAACACACACTATACGTACGGGACTAATGACCACAATGGATGACACACTATCACTAATAATCAATCAACCAACCTGCACCAGTAACCAACTTGCATCCTCCGACGCCGCCGCCTTCGCCTCAGGATCCGTTTCCACCACCGTCTCCCCCATTTCCACCCTATTTCACCTCCACCTTAACCATTGCCTTTCCCTCCTCCTCCGCCACCACCTTCGCCTCAGAATCGGTTTCCACCACCGTCTCCTCCCTTTCTCCTCCATGTCCTCTCCCTACTCCATCTTCGCCATTGCCTCCCCCTCCTCCGCTACCGACCCCTTTGCCTCAGCCGCCGCTTCCACCACCGTCTCCTCCCTTCCTCCCCCGCTGTCCTCGCACACGTCGTCCGTAAAAGTGTTGCGTGGCGGATGCTGGCCGCGCCGCGCTACGCCGCACCGCGCCGCCGGTACACGGGCTACACACTCATCCCTGTTTTTCCGAGGGCTCCGCGCAAACTATGATGAACGACGCTGCACCCCCGCGGGCGCCCCGGGGCTCATTTCTCTCAATTTGCTCTCCTCGCCCCCACCCTCCCTCCCTCCCTCCCTCCCGCCTTTCCTCTCTCCTCGCCGCCCCTGCGGCCCCTTGCCCTCCCGCTTCTCACCTCTGCGACTTCTCGCTCTCCCTTTGACACTCTTCATCTCTATTTCCCTCTTACCCTTTCTGTGTCTCCCTTCTCATTCATTTTCACTTCGTCTCTCTTCCTTTTTTCACACAATCCCTCTGTATGTCTTTCTCCTCCCCCTCTCGCTTTTTCCTCTTCTACGCCTTAATCTCGCGTACATCCACCCATCCGTCCTTCATTCTCGTTTGTTCTCGCTGTCCTTCTTCTCCCCTCGCTTCCTGGATACTTAGCCAACGCCGTCACCGCTCTCCGCGCTCTACCCACCTCCCCGCCGACCCCCCAGTACCTGCAACAGGCACGTAAACGATGCACGCATTTCCTCTGTCACTTTGCGCCTTCCAGCTCCCCAGCGCGCCGCCGCACATTCCCACCCGAGGGCTTGAACAT
This sequence comes from Teleogryllus occipitalis, assembly GCA_011170035.1. Taxonomy (NCBI): domain Eukaryota; kingdom Metazoa; phylum Arthropoda; class Insecta; order Orthoptera; family Gryllidae; genus Teleogryllus; species Teleogryllus occipitalis. The sequence goes on from BLKR01002199.1 coordinate 25,013, forward strand.
CGCCCCGCGTGCTGCGTACTCATCTCATCTCGTCTCAGGCCGCCCTCCATCGCGCGCCCATGACGTTTCATTCCGGCGGCATCTCATTTGAAGCCGTGCGCGCAAGTAGCAGTATGTTTCTCCTGGCCTAAATCCCTCGTGTAGCCCCACAAACCTTACTTGCGGCTACGTGAAGAGGCCGTACTCGGAGGTCGGGCTACTAGCACTAACACATTAAGTTCTCAAACTTTTGCAGATTTAGTAATAAATCTAAACCACAAAATACTAAAACATTAATAGTAATAATACTCATAATAATAATGATAATAATAATAATAATAATAATAATAATAATAATAATAATAATAATAATAATAATAATAATAATAATAATAATGGAATAATTGTATTTCGTCGTGTTGATCCTATGTTGATCCGTAATGTTACAGATAGATGGCTCGTTTCAAGTAGTTTGGGACCATAGAGGATCACTCTTACGAGGATAACAGGAATTAAGACAATTGTATTTTATATATTTATTATATACGCAATAATAATAATAATATAAAGTATAAGAAATTATTATTATTAAACAAAAATAAAAAAACACATGCGAACCACAGTAAGAGAAGTATTACGTCAATTATGGGCACGTTATTGCTTATTGCCGTTTCGCACTTCACTTTACTTCGCCACTTGCCATGCTTGGTCCATTTCACTGAGCCCAACACTATACTCAACTGCACTGCACTTAACTACAAGTACATTTCTTATTTTAAATAGCAAATATAAACTAATTAATATTGTTAATCTATACTAAATTATATTCGATCTAAACTATTTCTAAATATGTTTAGAGTGCTAGGAAAGGTTTCAAAGACTGTCGACGGTAATCTGTTCCAATACTTTAACGTCTGATTTACATAGGAGTGTTTCGTTATGTCTGTCCTCTGCTTCTTTCATTCGATTTTGTAAAGACAATTCCTTCTTCCATAGTAGATTGATTTCTCGATTCTGCTCTGAATTTGACCCCAAGCCGATTCTCTTATGTAAGTTTCAAATAGAGCACAACGGGAGCGAAAATGATTCCTTTTTTTTTTCAAAGAACACAGAGTGGGAAATTTCTTATGGCAGAGTTACACATGTGACATCTGACCCTCATGCATACATAACTAGACAACTTCTTTCACATACGTGCACACAGGTCATGTTTCGACGCAATAAAGGAGCGTTTTTGTACCTGCCAAACATATGTGTATAAGACCTTACTAAACTTTCAGGGACAATATGTATCTCCGTTGTATAAAATTTCTCACTATACATTCATTGGCAACAAGTTACCATTCTCGACCGCCTTAGAATAAATTGTTCTGAGATGCCTGTATTTCCTCACTTCGAGCCTGCACCTGCTTATCTAGTGTGTTCATCGCTTCCCGAGGAATATCTTCCGAAACCTTAACTTATACTACTATATGATAATATAATACGATATATTCCAATATTACACGAAAGGGTGTTAGAGAAACATCCACCTTTTTGAGAAGATCACTCACAATTGAAAGCCCTGAAATGCTTCATAATTGTACTCGCTAACGTTCAAAACATCAAAAACGAGACGTAAACATTTTAATTGCAAAAAAATATAAAAACAAGTTTAAAAAAACACTTTTTGACATTTCTGTGCCTATAATATGGTACAGAAGGCATTGAGAAGTTAAGTGCCCGAAATAATTCATACGAGAACTTTCTTGTGAAGCGAAACTGATCATTAGCGCACATTAAAGTAAAAGTATGTTCATCTTGCCTCACGCACTGAATACATACAGTGATCAGGTTACTGCGATTAGTTCAACTGCATGTCATACTGCTATCTAGTACTAGCGTACCATGGTAGGTCAGTGGAGTTACGTACGCGTTGCACTAGACGAAGAGTCTTCCTCAGACAAGGACGTCATTTAATGGTAGCTAGTCTTGGAGATTTTCATCAATATATTACTATTTGAGAATAATATAAATAGAACCTATAAATAGTTGTCTTTTCTAATAACCAATAGTTTTAATACCAAACTTCAGACTTTGTTTATTGTTGTGTCACGTTACCGACATACGTAGTTCGTAAAAGATACGTCTTAATTGAGAAGCGTGTTTTTTTCAAACCCAATAACTTGAAAATAAATTCAATCCAGGTTATACGTCGTTTAGGCATTGTTTGGCCCGTTTCATCATGTCTCAAATAGAATTTTATGAAAACTCGACATCAGAAAACAGTAGTTCCAAGCATTCAAATCACAAGATTGAGCAAAAGCTGATATAAATGCATTCTCAGCATTCGCTTTATGAAAAACTACTTTTTGCTTTCATCCAGTTTTGATAAAACGCTCTTCGATTGCCCTGTGGACCCAAGGTGGACCTCTTACGCCATGATATAAAAAATAAGACCTTTCTGCACAGACTACTAAAATTTTAGAGGGCACCCGTCGTACGACTTCAAACATTTTTTAACAGTGCGTTGTAACTGTTTGAATATGAGTTCCAGAGAATATGAAGCTAATTGAAACAATTATTAAACAGTACGAAATGTCAACACGTGTACAACTAGTTAGTGCCATTAGTATTATGCTTAAACATTATATTAAACCAAATTTAATGTTTACTTATGAAAATCTTCAAGGAAAAAATAGACATAAAAAACTACTTCTCATTTTGTTTCATTAAAAATGCTGAAGTGTGTTTGTGTTAATTATGTATAGTAGGTTTAGTTTGTTCATTGGATTTTGTAAGCTAAATAGTATATTACATTGTGAAATATCTATAACTGTTTTCAATGGTTAAAATAAACTTAGAATGAAAACCCTCAATTTATTTGTGTTATTGTAATAAATTCAACGTTTCATGTTTCAACTTACTTCAGACGTACTTTTCGTAATCCTTTTATTTAAAATGTTCTCAATTAAATTCCTAAATAACATGGCAATTTTTCCTCTAATAACAACACATGTAAGTTTCCGTTACAAACCGTTGAAAAGATATTAAACACACGAAAAACATACACCTCTCGCCCCCCCCCCGCTCTCTCTCTCTTTCTTTCCTTCTCTCTGTCCCTACCTCTCTTTGCTCCCACTCTCTGTCTCTTTCTCTCATTTACAGCTTGAAAGTTAATGCTAAACATATACGAACGTCCATATATACAAATAGGTATTAGCAACATGTAACGTTCACTCATAAAAGGTAATATGTTTCTCTGTGCTTGTCATTATACGAAACAAACACTGAAATAAAATAAACATTATCTCGTGCAAATCTTCAAACAAACTTATCAAAGAGAGAATCAAATGTAACAGTAAATTTGTTTGGCTCGCTTGTAAAATTTCATTTGCTTATACTACTCATTGCTAATTTGCTTTCTTTTTCAAAGCAAGTACCAAGTAAAAGAACTATAATTCAATTTCTTTAGAACGTTATGTACTTGTGAACTGATTTAGATTTCTCTATTTTGATCGTTTCTATTGAGATCTGCAACAAAGAAGAGGCGTAACGACGATTAAAACATTATTACTTTTTCTATTTTCACTTTCTCGTATACATATGTATATACGGAGTAATGTACGTAGTATAGAGAAAGTTACGTAATGCTGCGCGAAAAAACGGCGGATATACGGCGGAAAAAAATTCATTGACGGGCTCTGGCGACGAAAAAGTGCAGAAAATCAGATGCTAAATGAATAAAAAATCTCTAACACGTGTTGTAGCCTGAATCTATGTTTTGTGGGTTCTTGATACCGAAAAACCAATTGGAAGCAAAACGTCCGTCCGTCTGTCCGTCTGTCCGTCATATGTGAACAAACCTAGCACCCAAATCACACGTACTATCTTTCTCAAACGGAAGAAACCCATGTCCATCTGGCACTAGTTGAAGTTTTGAAATTTTGAAAAACATTCTTTAAGATTTGGGGGTACTTTACACGAAGTCCCACGGATATTCTCAAACGTTTCTCAAAACGGCTCCAAATATTTTCTTTAAATTTCTTGTAAGAATAGAGTAAAATACACTTATAAACACGACATAGGTCCTATTTTCACGGTTAACTCTTGATTTTTCGAAAATTGCAAAAGTTTGAATTTTTTGACGTCTTCCTACAACTATAAAATTCAAGACAATTTTTTTTCCACAAATGAAATTGGTCGCTCATAAATAGTTCTTTTATTAAGGTCATGAACACTTTTTGCAAAACTTTTAGTAGTTTTTGTGCAATAAAGCGTACAATTTTGCAATTTTAAAAATATTACAAAAACATGATTTTCTCATAAACCTTTTCTCTTTAAATGTTTTGTAGGGTTAGTGCCCAACAAACCGTATTCTATGACATAAACGTCATACTTCTCTATTCTTTTGGTTTTTCAAAAATTACAAAAATTACAAAAATTAAAATTTTTTGGACTTATCTCTCTTGTCGGTAATATTTACATTAGAGACGATTTCTTCACATTAGTAGATTTATGAGTACATGCACCTTAAATAATGTTAAATAAAGTTCCTCGAAAACTCAACAGTTTTCTGTACAAATTAGCTCAAAATTCCGAATTTTTAGAAACGCTCAAATGGCATTTTCTCAAAAACTGCTCCAAATTTTTTTTTCAATTTTTTTCCAACGGATAGTACTAATTGCACTATTTAATATGACGTAAAATAGATTTTCGTGATTTTTTTGTTTTTTCAAAAATTACACCAATACAATTTTTTAATATATCTCTCACGCCGTTAATGTGTACATTTTCATCGATTTGCATACATTACTACATTTGTGAGTGCTTCAAGGGAATATAAATAATTTTTCGAAAACTCAATAGATTCCTGCGAAAAAGAGGTTCAAATTTTGCATTTACAGTCGTTCTTAATCGCCATTTTCTTAAAAACCGCTACACATGTGTCAATGAAATTTTCTATTTAGGACGAGGTTTTACTGTTCTTTAATATTCTTGAAGTAATATTTCGGTTCTACTATTAAAAATAGAAAAAGTGAGAAAATGTTTAAAAAAAACTTTCGGCGACGATAGATGACAGCTGACCAGAGAATGGAGCAAGACCTTAAATTCAGTACACACCAAGGAAATTAGAAAACATTGCTACGAGAAAGCCTGTGCCATTCTGTAGCACCTCCTGTTAATTATTTTCTCTTCAATAAGAATTATTAGGATATTTTCAGTAATAAATTTACATTTTGAGGCAAGATAGTGAGCAAACAAAGACGTGGTGAACTGAGTCTAATATAATTAAAGGGGTCGAGAAAAGATAGTTCCACTCCTCATTTCAAAAATAAACCCAAAGGTTTTTGAATGTCTCCTAAAACAAACTTTGAAATCGAAATGCTGAACAAATGTGTTCACAGGAGTGCAGCATGTGTGTAAAAAACAGACAGAAGTATATATAGAAATGAAAACACGTCTCGTCGTACTAAAACTTCGCTTATGTTCTGCCCGACAACTATACACATGTGGGTTAGCACTATATTCCCCGACCCATTTAATTGGACATATTTAATTTTACACATAAAAACAAAAATGTTTTTCAGTTTTACGAATAAAACATAAATGAAAACATTCACAAAATCCGTTTAATGTATTGAATCATCTTTGTGATAGTGCATCAAGATTCTTTGTCATATATTAATTCTAGGAATAAAACGAAAAGTTTCATGTTTTCTTTTAACACTTTTAGAGGACTGCATAGTTGCGTTCTTATTATCATTCACAAACAATAACCTTTTATTTTCTTAAAATTTCGACCACAATTCGTAACTGTTATCTATGATTTCACCGGCGAAGAAATGGATATATTCTTTTACTAGTAACGCCAGCTTTGATAAAATCTGAACAAATACATTCTCACTAAGGCAGATTTTAATCTCTAGTCGAGAGAGAAATCGCAAAAAACGATTTCTCGTTGTTTAACTTGCATGCACGCGCACCTCCACTGCAGCCGGCCGTGTGTAGGGAGGAGGGGTATGGGGATGGCGAGAAAGAGATGGGGTTGGGGGATGAAGGACGAAGGCAGAGACGACAGTCGGGTGGTGGGAAACGAGGTATGGGGGAGGTGGGTACCGGGAACCTATGTGGAAAAACAGGTCGGCGGTGAGGTGAGGTAGGGAAGGTAGGGAAGGTGAGGAGAGGAAGAACGGAGGCGCAGCTGACAACGAAACGGGGTGGCGAAAGTGCCTGAGTCATGGAAGGAAGTTGGCGGGTAAAATAAGCTAGGAACAGGCTCGGGTTGGGGTGGGGTGGGAGAGTGGCCAAGATAGAGGTGGAGGGTTTGTTGGAATGGGGTGCAGGGATGGAGGGCGGGAGAGGGCTTTGAAGCGATGCGGGGTGTGCGGCGGCATCTGAGAAGAGGTGCGGGGGCGGAGAGACGAAGCGAGTAATAGGAGTGCTGGTGGAGGGCGGGAGTGACAGGGGAGTGACGGAGGCGAGCGCTTATAGGAGAACTGGCTAGGAGCAAAGGAGCCTAATGAGACTTAATAGGAGTGAAGTGGCGGGAGAAGCCGGCCGGGGGTGGGGTGAGAGAGTTAGGGGTTAAGGTGAGAGTGAGGATTTGGGGGTGATGGTTGGGGGTGAGGGTTGGGGTAAAGGTGGGGTGAGAAGGTTGGGGTGAGGGTGGGAAGAGATTTAGGGTTGCGGTGAGGATGGGAAGAGAGTTAGGGTTGGGGTGAGGGTGGGGTGAGAGTTAGGGTTGGGAGTCAGGGCAAGGGTGAGGGTGGGGGTGAGAGTAAGGGTGGGGTGTGGGTGGGGGTGAGGGTGGTGGTGAGTGAGGGTGAGTGTGAAGGTGAGAGTGAGAGTGGTGGTGAGGGTGAAGGTGGGGGTGAGGGTGGGGTGAGTGTGAGGGTGCGGGTGAGGGTAGGGGGTGAAAATGAGGGGGAGAATGAAGGTGTGGGTGGGTGGTTGTGGAGAGTGACGACAGCCGCGAGACAGTTGTGGTGGGGGCCGTGGAAGAGGCGGGGAAGAAGCAAGTGGGCGAGGGCGGAGGGGGCCGAGAGCGGCGGGGCCTGGGGCGCGGTGCCTGTGACGAGCAGAGGCCGCTGCGAGAAGCAGGGGCAGCGTGGCAGTCATGTGACGCATCTGTGAATACGTAGTGGCCATTAGTTTAAATTAACTGTCCGCGACGTTCCAGCGCCCGGCCACCGCAGGTCGCCTGTCGCCAGAGGCTTTGATGTTTCGGCCTCCCCTCGGAATGCGCCCCGTCTCCCGCTGACTGCAGTGTAATTATTTGCATTTTGTATGCGAAATCGCGAGGAGTGTTCGTTCCTGCGCCATTAGTGTTTTGAGTGGTGTTCCAAAAGCAAAAAAATGTGTCAAGGTGTGTGATTTTGAAAGAGTTTAAAGGATTTTTGAATTTTGTGAAGTTAACTTTGAGGTAACAGCTATAAAATGTTTCTTTTTTATACAGTAATTTAAATCTCGAATTTAGTTCAATAATTTTAGACAAATGATAATACCACTATTTCCCTTGAGACGCTAAGTTTCATATTCATTGTTCAGATAATCTCTTCTGGCCGGTTTCTGTCACGATTTAATAAGTTTAGTAGTAATTGAATTGAGAAGTAACGAATGTTGTTAACATTTTATTTTTAATTCATAAATTTCTTAAATTTCACTATCGGTATTGGCAAAAACATAAAGAAAAAATATCTGTAATTTTTGCTTACTTTGAAAATTATCATAGGACATAAGACGGTGGGAACTTGTTAACTTCATTTACTTACAGACTCGTACACTTATTCCATGTTACGGCAAATCTGTTTTGTATTCAGTGATGTTACAAAAATATAACAAAATATTTAGTTTTATAATATTTGAATAAATAATTACCGTAGTTGTAGTTAGATCACAATTTTTACAACTCAAAAATCTCTTTACAAGTTCATTGGTATTCTGACGAACATTGTGTCAAGGTTTGCTGTGCACATCGCATCAGGTTTGTCACACTGTCCAGAATGTGCGCGTTCGACCGTAAAACCAGTGTGTATAAATGGCAATGCCGCATTTATGATGCTAACTCTACACTTATCGGTGACGGTTTTCTACCATTTTAACAATTTGTTCCTAATTTCATAATTTATTGCTGTTAACATGGCGGAAAGCTTTCTAGAATCATGCCATTCCCTTTCATTTTACATGGCTCAAAATAAAAGCGCAAATGAAATTTTTGGTGTGTGAAAGGCGTTTAAATATTTGGATGATGTGGAATAAATTAAACAAGCATATACAATCAAAAAATCCTATTGGATTTTTCATTATTTGTGAGTGTAATTTTAAATTTTTAATAAAAGTATTATCTTGGTTAAAACATGACACCAACACACACTGGTTTGTTTTCTATATTTAATTTTTAGTTGCATCGTGCTTTATGGCTTGGAAATCGATTACGGTATCGAACATATTAAAATTTGACGTTCGTAACGTCCATTTAATTGTCGAATTAACGGAATACAATTCATGTTTATAAATGCACAGAGCTAAAGTGTCAATGTATATTTTATTACGCGCTAACGTGCAGCGTGAGATAAAATGAGAATTTTAGAACAATCGCTGCAAAAATTAATCCAATAGAGGAGGGATTGAAACATAAAAATATATTTTTCATAATCTTCGAAGTGATGTGTATTAAATGAAGTTGATGGATATCACGAAGAAAGTGTTGATATTTCTTATCTGTATCATTATGGAACATCTAAAATTTACGGCTTTATTAAGCTCATCTCCATTATTAAAGCTCCCTTCATTAAAATGTCTTCCCTTTGAGTGTTCTTGAAGACAGTGTAAGAGATTCTGAATGGCGAAACAAGCTAGGAACATCCTTCTTGTAAACAATCAATTGTTTCAGATGTTTGCGGCTTCTTGGTTAAAACGAAAGATATTGCATTGTACTTTGACAAGGATTTTTCACTTAATATATCACTAGCTGAATGTAGAGTCCTCGTCTATCCCTTTAAAGTTTTTTAAAAATATTTTCATGTGTTTCAAAATTTCTACAATGACAATTCTAAATAAAAATCGTCTTTGAAACATACAGTTGTCTGGCTCTTTCATCCTCGAGCATGGTATGTAAAAAAGTAATATATTAAGAATAAAAAATAAATAAAAAATGGGTGATTACAAAACTTCTTGTTTAATGCTTTTACGGGGTAAGGACACTATGCGCTCCAGAATAGGCTGTTGTAGAACCAAATCCGTAATTACCGTTATTGTGGATTTCTCTATCTTTCATTATAGAATACCAGAAGATTTCTGCCACTATCACGGAAGCTTCCAGAAGAGTTGTTCTGAAGAGTACATTCTTTTGGTGTATTATCAGGCGGGTTATTAAAGGAAATTTAGTTTACATTTGCAAGTTTACATATGCGATCTCTTATACTAAAACACACCTGTCCATTCTTATAGATTTATATTATAATACAATTTTGTAGTTGAAATAATCCTACAAAAGGGGCACTATCGTATATGTTACACATAACAAAATTATCCTATGAAATCATAGTTATCCTATGCAGTGTCAACACTGGCGATGAACCTTTCCCTTTTGATTGACGTAAGCCCAAGCTAATTGAGTTATCTTTTGCTCTCAAATATATTTGGTATAAATAAATATTTTTACTGTATTGTTACACTTATTTCACTATGCATTCAATATTATTAGAAGAAATAGGACCGTATGTAATGCCGGTATGTAAATGTTGGTGTGGAAGAGAAATTCACTAAATCCAATTTTGATGCACTATTTGAAGTACTCGTATTTACATAGCAAAGTTACAGTTTTCCTACCCTTTTTATTATAAAATTTCCGCATTTCTCTAGTTCGGTTGTACTAAATTACAGGCTATTTCGCTTTTATTTGAATTACAGAATAGTTCAAATATAAAGGAAAAATCTTTCAGTGAACCTGATTTTTTTATTTCTTAAGAGCAATATTTCATATTGTAGTGTATGAAACAGAAAACCGGTTTTGTATTCTACCTAGCTAAACTCATTGTCTAGACAAATTAATCAAAATTAACTTCTACTTGATTTATCTCACAACACAGTTATTGGATTTACTGAGTTTCACTTGTGTGGTGATAATTCACTTGTACTTTTATCTCAAACGCAGTTTTTAATTTCTTTAAAGATACAAGTACAAAAATATTCATTATTGTTGATTCAAAACGTTAAGAGCATTGTACTGACTAAAGAAAAGTAGGAATTCTGTGTGCCTTGAATCGTTCCCCACCGGCAAAGGAGGCTCAGGGCATCAACTGAGGTCACCAGTGTGCCTCTGACCGGGTGTCCTAGGCTCTGATACCCGACGATGCTATGCAGGATTTTCGACACCAGCTAGATAGCTAGGACGCTTCTAGGAGCACAGGAGCATTCTAGAAGCTGTCTAGCGGTCGGTGTCTTGCAGCTGAGATTCAGCCGCTATCTAGAGAAGTATTCTAGCGGTCGGCTTCTCTGATCGATTGTTTTTAGTGCTTTCTCTGCCTTCTTTGTCCTAACCTCACCCCTTACTTACACACACACACACACACACATACACACACACACACTTATACTTACACGAACTAAATTACTACACATTTCGGGAGACCAGCCGGGAGATTAATGTGTGTCCCGGCTGGGGCAGTGCCCGTTGGTAAGAGGAAAACCCGGCAAGTCGACAGGTATGTCGGCGCCGTATCGCAATATCCAGCGGGTGAAGACCACCGTCATCTCCCGCAATGCACTTATGCATTACACTTATGCGACTAATGACCTTAGAAGTTGACGCGCCCGGAAACAGCAATCAATCAATCACTGGGTTGCTTACCTCGCCCAAACACCCTTATTAGCGGCTTGAGGGAGCGTGGGCGAGAAGGGGCGGTGAAAGGGGGAGTTGCTGCAATGAACTTTGCGAAATTCAACGCTGCCATCGGCAGCTCGAGGTTCGCTCGCATCGCCCCGCCCCGCCCTGCCCCGCCACGCCCCGCCCCGCCCTTCCCCGCCCCGCTCCGCCCCACCCCACCCGCTCCGCCCCACCCCACCCGCTCCGCCCCACCCCTCCCCTCCCCGCCCAGCCCCGCCTCGTCCCGCCCCGCCCCGCTCAGACCTACCCCGTCCAGCCCCCGGTGCAGACCCGTGGTGACGGCAGGTCGGCGTCCGTCACAGTGCGGCGCGCCCCCTCCACGTCCTCCCCCGCCGCGCACAGTGAAGCAGACGTGACCACGGCCGCCTGCACCAAGCAGCGACTGCGCCGGGCGTCTTCTGCTCCACGTGCACTGCTCACTCACCGGCAGACGGACTGACGGGCTGACAGGCAGACCGGCTGACGGGCTGGCGGACAGACGGGCTGACGGACAGAAGGCAGACGGGCTGACGGGCAGAGGGCAGACGGGTTGACGGGCAACCGGGCAGCCAAACAGGCGGGCTGATGGGCTGATTAGGAGACTGGCAGACGGGCAGACGGGCATACGGGCAGACGGGCAGGCGGGCGGACTGGCTAACGGGCTGACAGCCAGTCAGGCAGGCGGGCAGATAGGCAGAAGGGCTGACAGCAGACAGACACACAGACAGACAGACGAGAAGCCGGGCACACTGCCCCCGACCCCAAGCCCCGCCGCGGAACAGAGGGGCATAAAAAGTTGTCTCCGGCGGGGGGGGGGGGCTTGTAAATGTTATTCAACAAATAATTTGTGTAAAGAAATTTCCGTGAACGATTGAAACAGTCCTCATAAAATAAGCGGCAATAATGTGTGAAGATCTTAAAATAAGACATGGACTTAAGTTTAATTTCCTGTTGTCGTGCTACGCTCGTTTTTTGCGGTTGAATGATATTGTTTCCAGTCAGCGAACGTCAATGGTCGGTAGCCATCACAGACCTCCCCTAGCTGCGGCTGCCTGCGTGCTCTCCCCTCCGAGTCACCCCTAACCCAGTTCCGAGCGCCCTCTCCCGGCGCCGCTGCCCGCGCGCAGACACCCGATCCCTCTGATTAGCCACTTAGAGGCGCGATTGTGGCGGCGGCGGCGGCGGCTGCGCGGAGCGAGGGAGGAACGCCGCCCCACCCCCTCGCCACTGGCTACAGCGCCAATAGGAGTCTAACACAAGCGAACTATATCAGCAAAAATGTCGCAGACAAAGCCACATAAAACCGGGCGCGGTAGCTCAGTGCATCAACTGATATCACTGCAGCGCCTCTCACCGGGAGGTCTTAGGTTCGAGTCCTGATGGCGGCAGGATTTTCGACACTAGCTTTTCAGTTAGGTCGGAATCAGCCGCTGTCTGGAGGAGAATTCTAGCGGCCGGCTGCTCTGATCGGTATTTTTCCGTGGTTCCTCCGATCAACACCAGGCGAATGCCGGAGCAGTACCCTAACAAACGGGCCACGGACCGCGCGCGATCTGTCCTTCCTCTTCCTTGTCCTATCCTCTCCCCTTACACACACACTTACACTAACATGCACTACACTACCACATATTCCGGGATGCCGGTCGGGAGCTTAGAGAATGTCCCGGCTGGGGCGGTGCCCCGCTGGTGGGAGAGTCCTGGTTAGGGGGAAACCCCACTAGCCGACGGTAGGTCGGCGCCGGATCTCTCCATCCAGCGGGGAAATATCACCGCGCATCTCCCGAGAAAAAACATGCACTACACTAACGGGACTAATGACTAAAGCAGTTGACGTGCCCGGAAACACGAAAAAATCAAATCAAATCAAAGTCATATAAAACAGTTTTCCTAAAAGTAACACACACCATGTGTGAGAAAAACCATTGCGTGACATTGCAATTGATTAAATGTAATAAAAAACCGTCTTCGCGAATATTGTAATAACGCTTAGTACAATATGTATACACTACAATATTCTTTACATACCAAAAATATAAAAATTGCTGTTCCATAATACAATACACAAATAACAAATATTTAACCGCTTCTTTAGAGCTTTGCTGCCGCATGACGTCAGCTGTCTCATAAGTAATCACGTACTGAGTGTGTGAATGCTGTCGCTGTGTTTAATATAAGAATAGGTGTAAAATCGTAAAAGATACAATGAAGTTTTTGAATTTTTTAGTGAAACTCGAATGTGTTTCAATGTGTTTGGATTTTTCCTACGTTCCTGGGATTCTAACAAAACATTAACAAACAAAACATTTATAATTTTCGACCAATATTAACGTACGTTTATTACTTAGCTTTTAAAAAGAGAATATATGCTACTATGAAAAGTTAATGAACTAAAACAGAGCCGTAATCTATTCTAAATCTAAAATACATCATTTTGACAGCTCCAATCTTGCCACTTCCATCAAATATTAAAATTTTACAAAATTTAATAATAATAATAATAATAATAATAATAATAACAAGAACATATTTTGTAAAACTTCATCGCTTCATGAAAAAGCCAATTTTTTTACATTCGAAACGTTCTAGTATGAAGTACCATAGATTTACGTTAGGTTATATTATAGTTTGTTTTCTTTTGTTAATTGTTCTTAATTATATATGTTCTCTTTTTAAAATCTAAGTAACAAATATCTGGATATATCAGTTCAACTTATCCTCTTCATCCTGTTTCTCCTCATGATGTCACATTTTCTTATGATATTATTCGTTTGTTCTTTCTTTCTAGCAATTTGGCTAAAAAATGCAAGAATTGAGAAAATGCCAGATCATTTTAATTTATGTGTAAATTGAGTTTGGAATATGACGTGTTAACAGACAGATGCTCAACAATCAGATGCTTCAAACAGATCCATTGTGATTCGTTGAGCATTCTCTTCTATGTCGCAAAGTTATATTGGAATGTTTCGTAGCATATTCTTTTATTAAAGCGTAACGTCATGAATTAATCAGTGTTCTTAAGACGACGGCTCATGCGCTAAAAAGTCATTCGAGCACAATGTACGCGGTGATTTCTCAGATGCTTCATTTTAATTTTAGCTTACCTTTTTCAAGAAACTGACTATTAACGACAAACACGCGCTAAAAACGTTTACTATCATCAAAATTTTAAAACTTTATTAAACTACAATATTTAACAGTAATCAAAAGAAAATCAAAGGTATAAAAAAGGCATGAGTTGTAAATTGTATTACACGTAGCGTTCTGCATGAAGCTACGCTGCACCCTGTTTGATCGAGATTCTCTTGGTGACTGCAGCATAAAGGTTATTGCCTTGAAAAGGAAGCTGCATCTGAGATCAAAACCATAGAGAACGATTTTCTCAAATATTTCTATGACGCTCTATTGACGGAAGAACGACCCATTCATCAAAAAGTTCTAGTGTAGTGTAGGATTAAGCTTATTTTCTATTGTAAGCTATAACAAACATCTCTTTATACAATTCGTTAAGAAAATATAATTTTGGTCAGTTTTTGAGACTCCATCCATGAAAGAAACTGTAAGTTTAATTCCGAGATACAAAATTACACACCTAGGTGCATGAAACATATTTAAGACGAGAAATTTAAAATGTTGTAAATAAGATATAAATAAATCAACAGACACAATGAAATCCGCAACGGTGTACATGAGATAATTTCGTCTCATTACTTATTTCGTAATTGAAATAAAATAGTTCTATAATACAGTGCAAACAAATTAAGGGTTTTGAGAAGTGTATTACATTATTGTGAAGAATATTGTAATTTATACTTTCTTCTTTAGGTCTCATTTATCTAATGGTTAAAACGTTTCTTATTAATAATGGTATCAATTGACCTTAGAGGTTATTAATGCGAACTAAGATAAATAAATTAAAATTTTAGTGCAAACGATCACTGACAAACGTGGGCTAACATTCCCACTATTTCATTTTAAGGAATTTTACATTTTAGCAACAGATTGTGGAAAAATAAATGTAAGTTCTGTTGATGTTCTTTTCTGTAATAAACAAGAAATCTTTAATTCAATATTCAACACTAAAAATGTTAATTGAAAATGTTATTATGCTTTTCTAGTCTGAGAATGTGTGTGAGTCGTTGCCTGTAGTAGTGACGTCATGAGGAGAAGATGATGATTGCTTGATTGACTGTTGGTGATTCCGAGCGCGTCAACTACAATGGTCATTAGTCCCGTAGGTGTAGTGCGTGATTTTGTTCAGAAGGTGGTGGTGGTCTTCCCCCGCTGAATAGCCAGATTCGGCGCCGGCCTACCGTCGGCTAGCGAGGTTTTCCTCAACCAGATATCTCCTACCAGCGGGGTACCACTCCAGACAATAATCTCTAAGTTCCCGACCGGTCTCCTGGTATGTGTGGTAGTGTATTGCATGTTAATGTAAGCAGTGCGTGTAAACAATGAGGATAGGATAAGGAAGAGTAAGGAAAGATCAACCACGGTACGTGGTTCGTTTGTTAGCGTTATGCTCCGGTTTTTGCCTGGTATTATCGGAGAAACAACGGAAAACTACCGATCAGAGCAGCCGGTCACTAGAATTCTCCTCCAGTCAGCGACTGAATTCGACGTAGCTGACAAGCTAGTGTTGAAAATCCTGCAACTGCCGGGACTCGAACGTAGGACCTCCCGGTCAGAAGGTCTGCAGTGGCATCAGTTGATGCCTTGAGCCATCTCTCTCGGTAGAGGGATCGGTGGCGAGGCGAAGGCAGAGGGACGAGACGGAGGCGGTGGATAAGGACTCCCACGGGAGCGCACGTGCTCTCACGAAAGTATTTCAACTCCCAACAAATTTAAATGAGAGGTCCCAGGATTTGGCAGCGCGTGCGGACAGTCCGTCGGGAACTTCGGTGGAGCTATCGGACCCCCGGCGCCGTACTTGGCCGTACGTCGACGAGTGTGGTAGTGTTGCCCTAGGTAGCTGTGTGGTTGCAGCAGATACGTTGCGAACAAGTAGCAAACTCCTCTAGACGGACGATGTTAGGACAGCGTTCGCCAGTTTGAAGTTAGTGTCATGGAGGGAAGTTTTGGCAAACTGGGAGAGAGGGTCAAGGCTGTGCCGCAGGGAGACATGTTGCGGCTGTGATTGGCTGCAACGCGGGGCGGGAGGGGGGTGGACTCATAATGCAATTTGAACTGCGGTTAAGACATGAACAGCGGTTAGAAAAAATGTTTCGAGTAGACATCACAGTTGCAAATTTCCAGTTTCTGCTAGGTTACATAAAACAAAAAAAAAGAGCTAGAACGAAGCACATTATAATCTCTCTATATTTCTTTTTATGTTATTTGTTTAGTTTTTTGTTTAAAAAGTATAATTACGACTTTAAGGACAGTTTTTATACCCTAAATCGAGACGCTTAGGCTTAGAAACTTTCATAATGTGAAATTGCAAAATTCTTTCCCTTCTTTTATATTGAAGATTTTTCCTTTACGAGTTCAAAAAATCAGTGTTTAAAATTGAAATATGTTAAAAATTAAAGCAAGAACATTAAGAAATTGTATTATTGGCTATTAAAATGAAAACAAAAAAGTGTTCATAAAACTTAAGGTTAAAAAACATTATCTTTGTAAGGGTATTTACAAATTTCTTTTACATTTTTAAATACTTCTTACAATAGGTTATGGATTACATACACATATGGACTTTTGGAGCAGTGGACTTTATATATTTAAATATCAATAAAATAACTTCTATTCTTCAAACATCCTATAA
Source organism: Teleogryllus occipitalis (assembly GCA_011170035.1). Classification (NCBI taxonomy): domain Eukaryota; kingdom Metazoa; phylum Arthropoda; class Insecta; order Orthoptera; family Gryllidae; genus Teleogryllus; species Teleogryllus occipitalis. The sequence continues at coordinate 41,602 of BLKR01002199.1, forward strand.
AAGTAAATATTTTGATGTCACAGCAGTGACACTGACCAGGATGTCGTAGGTACGAGTCTCGACGGTGAAAAGATTTTCGACACTAGCTTGTCACCTAGGCCGAATTCAGTCGCTGTCTGGAGGAGAATTCTAGCGAGCGGCTGCTCTGATCGGTAGTTTTCTGTGGTTTCTCCGATAATACCAGGCAAATACCGGAGCAGTACTCTACCAAACGGGCCACGAACCGCGTGCGATCTTTCCTTCCTTGTCCTATCCTCACCCCTTTCTTACACTAAAATGCACTACACTACCACATATGCCAGGAGACCGGTCGGGAGCTTAGAGTTTGTCGCGGCTGACACGGTGCCCCGCTGGTGGGTGATACCTACTTGGGAAATAATTCAATAAATATTAATACTTTACCTTAACTTATAGTACGAGTAGTTATAATTGTTTTAACTGAGATCTTGTCCTTCACAATATTTTTAGTGTAGTTGTAGTTTATGGTAATATTTCAAACATTTGCAATATAAACGTCAGTTACCAACTATTAATACGCACATTAATTCATTCTGATATTAGCGATTTAACATTTCAATATAATATTAAAGCATATTTTTGTGACTTTCAAAAACTCTTGTATTCTGACACAGTCATGTCCCAATTGCATCTACCCGAGTACAGCATTCCATTGAATACCAACATTTTCCATTCCACCATCCACCAAAGTCAGCTTTGCCTGTTGGGTAAGGCCGCTCACCGCAGTCACGCGAAACTCCATAGAATTCGCGACCAAACGCTCCCGCGCGTACAAACGCTCGCCCTCGATTGTCCGAAGCTTATCGACTGCGAAGCGCGACCGCCCGCCACATATCGATTGTATAAGTCCGCTTTTTATATCGTCGCGGTAAACATCTGATGTGCCCGATTGACTGCACCAAAAAGCGTCGCTTTTTCCCCTCGCTTTATTTTCAAATAAACAAAAACTGCTACGTGCTCCGCGTCTCTGGTTTACGAGGCACAGCGCCCTCTGACGGACACGGAGGCGTCAGCCGCACTGACTAAAAAGTACGACTCGCACTTAATCACATCGACCGGACATAAATAGCTGGCGTTTTGAAACGGGTGCGGTGCGTAGGTGTCCACTAAATTCGCGGGAGGGAAAAACCTACGCGCGTGAGGGACGTGAAGCGGGAGGGGAGAGGGCAAATTATTGGAATCCGATCACTGGTTAAAAGCGCTGGCGTCGGCCGGGGGCGTGGTCGGGGAAGGGGAGGGGTGCGGGGAAGAAGTGGGAGAGGGGGAGGGGTGAGAGGGCGCGAGGAAGGAAGGGGAGCAGGAGGAGAGACATCGCTGGGAGCGAAATGAGAGGCAGCTGTTGGGTATGCGAATGATGAAGTACAAGGAAAACGGAGTGACTGGCAGGTGCGAAAGCCAGTGTGTTTGAGTGACATAAATGGGTAGAACAAAAAGAGGAAAATGGAGTAATAAAGAAATGTTCTGGGCAGGATCAATGTAATAAATGAGGATAAGAAATTACTATCACTATATAAAATGCACATTATAAAAATGTATTAAAATAATACTTTTTATGATGAGTCATATCAAAAAAGTATCAGTTTCATCTCTCTTAATCCAGAATGATTTAACAGGGAAACATCAGAATATCTTCATTGTGGTTCTGAATATTATAAAAGATAAACATGTACAGCTGGAATTGGAATTGCAATAAAATATTTTAGGTTTTGAAGCACTTTTAATTCATTATTATATCTATACAGTAACTTGATAAGTTATTAATTACTGCAGAATTCATTCAACGTCAAGTTATGACATTAAAAATTATCTTATTTACGAAACTAGTTAGTCAAAGTAACAGGAAGTTAATTATATTCAAAACAGTTATGACATATTACTTTTAGTAGAAATGACAAACATATGGATGCAAAAGTGCCGAAGGTAACTTATCACTCAGACAGTTACTCAGGAACGTTATGAAGCAAAGCGGAAAACCAGCAAATGCACGACGATGGAAGGAAAGAATAGAGATGTAAGCAACAAACAGAGATTGAGAGCGACTCATATTTCTTGGCAATCTGATAGTGAGTAATAGAACGGGCTGTGGGAATGGTGATGTAAGATAAGCGGAAACAGCAATGGCAGATGGAAGAGCAGGTGAGGATCAGACAGGGAACCCGGTAGGTTTCGTGTGGGAGACTGATATGAGAATGAAAAAAGACTACTGCGAGTGAGAAAGGCGGTCAGAAATCATGTGAAGTGCAGATAAGAATGAAAAACGTGGTTACGGCAGTAAAATATGAATGTGAGCAATGTAGATCAAAAGTAGTTATAAAATTAGGAAGTAGAATCGTATAAATAAGTTTTATTAGTAAAGAAGTTTGAAAAATAGTGTTGGTACGTAGAAAAATTAAAATAATGTAAGTGAAGGGAATAAAGGTTGCAGCAGTAAACAAAAACGAAAAAGACTACATTAAAAACAAGACTACAGAAATATGTATTACAATTTGAAGGAGGAAGGAGAAAATTTGATACGAAAGGGCGTCACAGGGAAATACAGATACGAAAAAAATATGAAATATCTTAGTATGTTCTGAATATTACCAAAAATTAAGTAGAATAAAAGCATTAAAGAGGAAAATCAGGAAGAATTGTGACGAAAGACACTATACTGAAAAGTTGTTGGTCAGAGGTTTACACGACACAAAGAAAAAATACAACAAAAATATCTCTTTATTACATTCCCTAGTGCACCGATCCATGATTACAAAAACGACTACACGAAGGTAAAAGAGACAATAAAAAACGAAAGTGCTAGATGGCAGGTGTGATACAGTGAAAGATACCAGACGTCAGAAAAGGCAATCTAAAAAAAGAAAAGAAAAAAGAAAGGATTGCCACGCGACTCCCACGCTGCATCCTGGAAGAACCGGCGGCAGCGAAAGCGCTTACACTCGCGGGGGGGGGTGAGAGCTCGGCGGGGGATAGGGGAGATGAATGAGGCAGGGTGAGAGTGCAGAAAAGGCTGCGAGGACGATGGATAAGACAAAGACGGGAAGAATGCAGGAGACGTAGTGCGGGCGCTGGAGGCAGAGGAGGGCATGTGGTGGGCAGGGGAACGCGGATATAGTCGAGACCAAAACCTGAGCAGAGTTGTGGGAAGGGGGAGGCAATGATAGGGGTGGAGGGTTGGTAGGAATGACGACGTTGGTGAGCGGCTGGTTGTAGATAAGTCGGATTCATATGTAGAAATGAGTGCCTAGTCCTGGGTGGGAAGGTGGGCATGGGCAGGGGGATCTTCCCCCGTTGGATGGCGAGATCCGGCACCGACCTACCGTCGACTAGTAAGATTTCACCCTAACCAGGTCTCTCCCACCAGCGGGGCACCGCCCCAGCCGGGACAAGCACTAAGCTCCCGACCGGTCTCCCGGAATATGTGGTAGTGTAGTGCATGTTAGTGTAAGTATGTGTGTAAGGGGAGAGGATGGAACAATGAAGAGGAAGGGCAGATCGCGCGTGGTCCGTGGCCCGTTTGTTAGGGTACTGCTCCGGCATTCACCTGATGTTGAGAGGAGGTGTGACAAGGGCGTAAGAGCGGTGGGGACATAGACAAGCGCCAAATCGATGTGAGGGTAGTGCATGGGAGGGAGGGAGAGGCGGGCCATGAAGTGGGTGGGGAGCGAAGCGGGTGGGGGCGGCGTGCGAGGCGCGCAGCAGACAGCAGGGGGGGGGAGCAGGCGGAGAGGGGGCGGTGCCGCCCGGGTGATTTTTCACAGGCGCCCCGCGCACGCCGCCGCCGGTGCCGCCGCCTGCAGGTAAAGCGTCCAATTAGGCGGAGCGCGAGTGGGGAGCGGCGGCCGCCCGCCGGCCAGCCGAACTGGCCGCCCGCTGCACAGTGCACACTGCGCGGACACGGAAGACTAGTGGAGCTAAAACACCACGTTCTTTCTCGCCCGTATTTTCACGCCAAATTACGCGAAAAGATCTCACATTTTCGAAAAATTGTACATGTTCTTATTTCAAAATCTATCTTTAACGCACAGATTTCATTCAGGGAAAAATATCTTTAATAATTTAGTTGTAGGAAGACGCCGAAAACTTTACGAATTTCTGTAACTTTCGAAAAGTTTTGAATGAACATGAGACTTACACCATTCTCTTAAATGTCCTTTACATTATCCAGCAACAAGCTTTAACCAAAACCGATGGAACCATCGTTTTTAAAATTTGAGATATATCCAGGGGATTGATATAAAGACCCCCAAAATTAAAATATGGATTTCAAATTCAAGGTCCCACCTCATCAGCCATATCAATTTTGGAGAAAATCGGCTGAACGGTTTAGCGTTGTTCACTGACAGACAGACATTTAGACAGACGGACGGACGCACATTCTGACGTCATTCAATTTTTCGGTATCAAGGGCCCACGAAACATGGATTCTGGCTACACCATATGATAGAGAGTTTTTTTAATTAAGTACCTGAATTTACCCGGTTTTTTGTTACAAGGATCCTGAAATAAGAATTTTTCTGTCGAAAATTCTCGCAGCATTACATGACTTTCTGTGACGAAAAAGTAAAATTAGGATGGAATGATTGAATCATGATACTCCTACCACGAGCATCCTTGGGATTTATTACGATCAATTGTTTATTTTAAAATAAAAAAACATTAAGACATTATATTTAATGAGTTACTCCTCTCCTCCATATATATCAACTTTATACGGCGACTACAATTAAGAGTCACTTACAAATTAATTCTAGTTGGTACTTAATGAGATGGCGATACGTACCACACACATTTACAGTATAGGCGAAGCTCATGCATTTATGACCATTGTTTCTGACAGGTGATCACAGGGCTTGTTTCTGCTGCATCTTTCCACTGTATTATGAGATTTTCATGTGGTAATTAACAGTGAATGATAACGAAAGATGAATCGCTATGAATGATATGAAGCCTCAAATGAGATATATCTTGGTATGAGAAGTCCATCACGTTATCAGCAGCAAACCACCAGAAACATCGAAGTCTTTCCCAAGATTCCCACACGCAACCTGTGATTTTCCGAGTTCGGCCGATGCTCCAAGCACCAGTGGTATAGACATCGACATCGCAATTATTTGAAATATATAAATTATTGCACTTATCCACAGACCATTTTCTCAAATAATGTGAGGCCTACAGCAATGAACAATGCATCAGCGCATAGGAATTTAACCGATTTCTATGATAGCACAAAATGTTATCTTAGTACTTTCCCCCAGTTCCTGGATATCTAATGAAACCCCACACACCTTTCATATGGTTGGAGACAATAGTTTTCTTTGGCATTGGAAATCAGTAATATAAATATTAACATTTGTTTCAGTTTGTTATTAATAATACGCTGAATAATGTATAACATTTCCAACTTGAATCAATGATGCTTAAATTGACACAAAGGTTTTGCGTGATAGTTTGGAAAAAGAAAATTTTATTAAGTATACAGTTACTTTATTTTACAATTGTAGAATTTTGACATGATGATTTTAATTTGATAAACTAAATTTTCTTTTAGGTACATAGAAATATAGTTAGATAAATAGGTTTTGTTTGTTTTTTAAATATAATGAGCGTTGAGTGTTGCAGATAACTATAAAAAGACGTTTTATTCAATCAAAAAATTACAAATTACACGCAATAGAGGTCAATGTTTTTGTCACAGAAGTGCATCGATTTCAAACATGTAACTAACCCTTTACCACAGACCTCCATCCACTCTGCCACAAAACCACAACTCAAATAAAACAACACAATCAAATTTTATGCAACCAACATTAAGTGTCATCAACTAAAATGACTGGCCTTATGTTACCAGCTCTATTATTAGGGTTTATGGAATTGAGAGATACAATATATAATAAAAACCTACAATGTTAGCAATTTTAGTACAATTTTAATGAATATCTCAGTTCTTTTCCCGAACAAGAATTCATGTTTCATATTGTGTAAAGATATTATTTTCTAGAGCGATAAGGTTCTTCTTTATCAATTCGGAAATTAATCGGTTATTGTTACGAGATAACAATAAATAGCTACTTAAATCCTACAAACTTCAGACGGGATATATCTAAAGATATATTTATCTGAGGATTCATCTTATTCATAACGATACACTTTATGTTATCATTCATCCTTAATATCTCATCAAGAAGTTAATGTGACGCCGTCGGTGAGGCTGGTAAAAAAGTGGAGGTGATACGAAATTAAACATACATTTCAATATCAATGGAAAAGTTTTAATCTCTTACATCTGAAACAAAACACGAACCATATAAACCATAAAAACTGTATCTGTAAGAAAAAATCAATCATCACAGTATTTTGCTCACAATCATCAGCGAAATACTTGTATAGCTTTAAAGCTATTGTTCAAGGGAAAAACTCTTTGGTGCACAGGTTTTGAATTATTGAATAATTTGAAATGAATTATGCCGAAATGTAATTTTTTAATGTTTTTGACGCATCGCTTATATTTTTAATCTCTGGAAAATGTTAAATATGAGAGTTATAATAGTTATGACCTATTATTTATTCCTGCTTGAGGTACAGTAAATAATATTTTTTAAATTGAATTAGATGCTCATTTAATATTTTCATGTAATGATTTTTCAGAATAATTCGAATATTGCGTAATTCTGACATTCAGTGGTTTGCATTTTGGATAATTCTGAGTTTTCATATTTCAAACTTTAGATACGTACTTTTAAAATACGATCATTCAAAATGTGAATAATTGAAAAGTTTTTGTACTTTGAGTTGTCGTCAGTCGAATGTGTGATAATTCACACTTTCTCTAATTCGAGTTTATCATTCGCATATAGTGTGGCATAATTAACACTTCCTCTATATTCTGTACTTCGAGTTATGTTTATTTCTGGGAGTTCGTGTAGTTAGAGGCACTCCAGAACTAAAGCTCGTTAAACATCGGTGATAAGTTATCACAAGGGTGTGTTCATAGGAACCATAAACGTGAATGAATATATATAGACAGGATGTCAGCAACAATGGGTGAAAGAAGAGAAGAAAAGATTGGAATAGTAAACAGTAAGTATACGAGGGAATAGCAATATAATTAATAGCGGGGAAAACAGAAAATAATTGCTAAATAAAAACAGTGAAAGGACACATGAGCAACTTCTCTGAATGAGAAAATAAATTAGGAAAATCATTACAAAGCAATAACCAAACGACAAACAAACCCAATGCTAGAGTGCCAGTGATCAATCAGAAATTAGAATAAGTGCCTGGAAGGGGAATGGTCTGTGCACTCGGACGGAGGAGACTTTTCTGGGTACGATCTCGCCCAGGGAAGACAGATGAGAAGCGCGTAAGAGAAAGAAACGGGGCAGACGAGCTGTTGGCGCGATGACGGGTTGATGATGTTAGTAGTAGACATAGAAATATAATTGCGTGTGTGGAGGAAGCAGATGCCATTGGTCGGGACGAGATACAAATAAATGGAACTTTGAATGGATTACTGGACGCCGTTCAAGCAAGTAGAGGATACACGAAAGGAAAGAGAATAACAGGGGACACAGTAAATTATTTTTTTATACGAAGATCAAGTTTTCTAATAAATTAAAAATTTCTGAGTAGTATTTAAGAATTATAATGGCCAAGCATGCAAAGGGAAGGGATTTAAAACAAAACAGTTCACAATCATGACGAGGGTTTTATGACGATTTTTTTCTGAAATTGTTGTAATTATCGACTTATATGTCGATGTACTGTATATGTTTTGCAGCAACATAGATGAAAATGTTACATTTTGTGGTAAGTATTATTATTATTATTATTATTATTATTATTATTATTATTATTATTATTATTATTATTATTATTATTATTATTCCAGGGTAATAGCAAAAAGAGTTCCCAATGCCACGTGAGTGGAATTAACTTATTTAAAAATGTCATCACCGAATCTCTGTATAGATAGTCTCAAACCCACTAATAAATTTTATCATAACAGGGAAGCTTTGGTACACCCTTCGGGCTATTGTTGGGTAAAAGATCAAATGAAATTTTCGGCAGAACAAACAAAGAGGTACTAGGCACTTACCCTTGCTTGACATCAATGGCACTATCGATAATATTCGCGAGTACCTTACTATCAAAAATATCGATACTTCGAAAACTATCGAATAGTATCGAAGTCAATTTGTTATTAAGATCTATACTTTTACATAATTCATTTTCAATTGCAAATACTCCAGCAACATGATTCATCTTCTATTTTTTTCTCATTAAATGTAAATATAAAGATATCAGTGATTCAAACACTAGTTCGACTTTGCATTTTCTTAATAAGAGAAAAAAGACAAAATTCACGTTCACGGTGAGTGTAATTTGTTTAAAGTGGATACATCAAAAGCATTTATGCATGGATACGTTTACTCACATTTTTGGTATAAGATTGCAACGTTCAATTTATTGAAGTAGTATAGTGATATTTGCCAAATTTTTTTTGAGGTGGCCACGTGGAAAAAGGGCGAACTCGATGGACAAGGAGGCTAAGAGCATGAAACGACTCAGAGCTTTGATGCGAAGGGTCGCCGGTTCTAGTCCAGCCTTAGGCATTGTTGCTTGTCCCTTGTCTCTCGGATATGTGTTGTCCTGGAGGGCCTCGGATTCTGCTAACTCCAGATCAGAGGAGCTCGCAAGTGTCTAGTGTGTGGTCGAATGTGCGTCCCATCGGAACGTAAAGGGTAACCGGGTGTCTGCTGGATAAAAACCCCAAGAAAAAAAACACTAAAAGAGAATTACAATATTTTACACATTTTCAAAGAAGTTTGCGTTTAATGTAGGAGAATTTATTTGAACAATTGGTAAAATGTTATTTAAAATTACCTTTTTATTATTTAATCATTGTACTACAATACTATTATGGTTTATTTATTTATTTATATATTGAAAAACAGTTATTATCAGTTAGTCGAAACATGATGTCGAAACATGATTCTTTAATTTCTCTGTTTCGACAGTACTATCGATATTATTCTATAGTTTATTTGAAGACTATCGATCTTTTTCGATGGTCCTACTGTGAAGGTTTTACGCGCTGTCTCCAGAACCCGCTTGCCCGCCAGGAATCGCATTCCGTCCAGTGCGTGGATCTCCGGCTGACCCAGAGGGGCGGAGCGCGGCGGTGGCGGGGGAGGGAACTTCACCCTCGGTTTTGTTTCAGTTACCGGCGCGGGCGCCGCGGGCGCCGCGAGCGCTGTGCGGGGGCGTTAATCGGCCCCGCGAGCGCTCTCCGAATTAGCTGCAGTTGCGGCCGGCGGCCGATGGGGCACCCGGGCGGGGCCGCCATTGAGCGAAATATGTAAATGGGCTCGCCACGGGCGGCCGTGCGTCAGGAGGGCGCTGTATTCTGATTACGACTCCGCTAAAACACGCGCCCTTCCGAGCAATCACTTGTCCGGGTGAATACGCCGCGTAATTTTAGTATTATGTATTATTTGCGCGCGGGAATGGAGCGACACGCATGCTGTGAATTATTTAATACGCTGTTTCAGAGAAATAAATAGGTTATTGGAGTATGGCGGGAAGTTTCATTATTATTAGTTGTTCAAATCATACCAATTCTCAGAACAAAGCCTTATCCTAGATTCAATACCTTCAATGAAAATTGGGGAACGGTGTAAATCCATCGTAATGTGAAAACCGTTAATGGGTGTGCTGTACTATTCGTAATGGGCACGGGTTCAGGACGGGTTGTGTAATGTCTGTTATGTGGAATTTAGGGGATTTAAGCTTTCATTTCTATGTTTCGAACAAAAACGGAAGTCTAGATTATACAGAATTAGCAATGAAGCATTCCTGTTATCTGCACTAATCAGTATGGTGAACAAATATCTACGAGAATTGCAGTTTTGTGTTTCACATGAAATAATGCGCACCAGCCAGACAATTTATCGACATGTACGTGGCGTTCTTCACAACCCGACTCGTGTTTAATAGAATTTTAAAACATCACATAAATTGGATACATATTTATGACGGAAAATTAGGTATAATCATATTGTTAAGAAACATGTTAACTTATCATTGTTTTGTAATAGAAAACTAACGTTTAATTTAGTGGAGAGTTCTTGGAAGTGAGATACCTAGAGGGCGTAGAAACAATACACGGGAGCTGTAGAAGCTAAGTAATCATACTGTGCAGCACTGTAAATGAAGTAAAAGTAAACATTTCAATTTTTAAGTGACTTTGAAACGAGGAGACTTTATAATCCCTCGTGTATATTTTTATACGCTCTGTATTAGTAAATGTCTATTTTATTATAGCATGCATTGGTTGGTGCAGCGTAGTAATATTTTCGAATCAATATAAAATTACAAAAAAAGTTTTCCGTGTATTCATTACAACATGTTAAGCATTCTTCAGTTATGAATAACTTAAAGGTGAAGTCCAGACTACCAAGAGGATAAGTTACCCGGATGCCTACTATAGAGTTATGCAAACTATTTGTCAAGTTTACCATATGAAACGAATTCAAGTATTTGTTTTCAAAATAATAGTTATTTTCGCACGTAATTTAAATTAATTTGAATTAAGTTTTCAAACAACATAAATTTCATTGAGATACATTTGAGATTTTCTCAAAAATTTTCCCTTTTTTAAAAAACATTTTGTTCTGATAGAAAGCAATGCACGCCAACAATAATTCACTGCTCAATCGTCTTACATATATGCTTCATGAAACTCTTTGAATGTAAAGATTGCATGTGTGATCTTTACCTGCAAAAGACATGATTCATTACTGTATTTCCCACTGCTTCAAGAAATGAATATATTTTAAACTGTAATATAATATCTATTGTCTGAAAGTTACGTACATGATTCCAGAAGTAGCTTTTGTTTTAATGTTTTAATTTTTATATATTTCTACTGCAATTAATTTTCCCTTTCATTAATCGTCACCACTGTGTAAATGTTTTTTATCTCTATTCATAAAAATATTTAACTTTTCATATCATCTTGTGACGTCTTTCGAAAACAACTAATTATTTTTTCGTTACTATCTCTCTTATTGCAGTAGTGTATCTTGACGGTATTCCTCTTTTTAGGCGCCTTCTTAGACTCTAAACTACTTTCACTTCCTCTGAAACCACCTCACCACCATTCTACTCTTCCTCTCACCAAACACTTCTTCCCTTCTCCAGCCACTCTCATCCAAACTTGTCACAGTCCTAAATAGGAGGTGAGGTACGACGCCGTGTTTTGCCGTGTCCTCAAATTACTGCAGGAAATACACCGCACCGCGTTTCTTGCAGTGTCGGGGTGAATTTTCGTGTTGCGTTTCTTACACAATTTCTCGCGCGATTTATCGCACCGTTTCTTGCGCCTGCAGCAGCACTCCCCCTCCCCCCGCGCGATGGTGGGGTTGGTTGGAGGGGGTCGAAGAGAAGGATGAGTTAACCCGAGTTGGCTCTGGAATGTTGGGACCCCCTCCCGGCTCGTTTTGGTCTCCGGATGCCAGGCGTCTGTCGCCGCGAACTCCAAACATACTATCCGGAAGGGGAAGACAAAAAAGAACTTGCATTCTTCCTAGTCTGTTGGAAATTCAAGAGATTCGGGAAGAGGGAGGAGGAGGTGAAAGAAGAGGAAGAGAGCTTGCTCATTGTAAGGCGTCGATGGAATGAAACGTGTACACGAAGGTCTTGAAGACAAGTCGTTTCGCGTCAATGAGGAATTCTTTTGTCACTGACAAAGGAACGAGAAAGCGAACAGAGAGACGAAAGAATACGAATAACCAACGGAAAGTTTTGGACACATTTACTGATGAAGATGCTCCGGATTCCCAAACTGCTTTGAATGTTTTAAACAGTATTTTCTATACTACAATGAGCTGGTCGAAAGTATGGAGTTTCCCAACTGAATAGATGGGACATTTTGTCTAATTCTTTACAACAGTAAACTAAACATAATGGAATAACATATTAGTAATGTTCAATAAATAATATGAAATAATATATTATAAAAATAATTTCAATAACTTATAATTGTTGGTATTTTTGGTCACGTGTGACGTTTTTGGGGAGAATCGGCAATTCAATGCGGAATTAATTTTTATATCGAAGGTTGTTAGACCTGGTGGGATGAAATATAAAATGATGATGACTATCAAGGATGATTGGACAATTACAAACATGCAGACATACACAAACATCGATGGCCCGAGGGGATCTCGAATCCGCGGTCCTTCAGGTACGAGGCAGGCCACATGTCCAGCCACATGTCCAGCCTCTGCGACCTCGACTATCTGGGCTGGCAATATTATTATTATTATTATTTGTAGATTGTTGTTGTTTTTTTCCTGTTGATCCTTTATCAATGTATTGATTAATGGAGAAACTAAGCAATACCAAAGCAAACGGGTTTACCAACACACATACGACATAAACAGAGATGAGGCTCTTTTCACATCACTGTCCAAACACACAACGAAGTGAAACCACTTCATTGGTTTTGAAAAAGTAAAATTCTTACAGTACGAAAAACAATCATCTAAAACAATCTTACACTACAAAAACAATCGTCTAAAACAATGGTAGCAGAAATGGTTCATATTATGTTGAACAATTTCATGAACAATAAAAATTATTTGCAGAAATTGAAACAAGTTTCCAAAATATTATTGATGAACCAACATCTCTAAATGCGTTTATTGCCAATCTACTTGTTTACTCCTTGATGCTCCTGCCTTATAATCGTTGCGCCTCTACTCCTTAACGTATTCAGTCGTGCACTGACTGCCGCAAATAGCATATGATTTTTAACTGCTCCCAACGTAGACTCCGCATATGATGTATAAAAAAATTAATGGTGTAAATATGCAAACAATTTTCAGGAATTTTAACCTAATATAAGTTATTATTACGTTTTGTAATATATTTTTTAGACTGTGCTTTTAATTGTCAACAATTGCAATCGTAACTCTCAATAACTGTAGTTGATCTTGAAAAGGTCCATTCATGATGCATGAAAAGTCGAGACACAACAATAAATTAACAACAAGATACATTAATTTACTAGAATCTATTGAAGGTGATCCTCTATGATCTCGCCGTACATCCAGCGTTCCATCTAGCTCATTATTTATTATTATTATTATTATTATTATTATTATTATTATTATTATTATTATTATTATTATTATTATTATTATTATTCACATTATTATTACTATTACTATTATTACTACTATTACTATTATTATTAGGGAATGGTAAAATAACACACTTATCCACAACATCCTAACAATATGAAATCAGATAAAATCATTCACATTTTATTTGATTTTAGATTCAATTCATGATTTAATATATGAACAGCTCCTGTAAATTGCATTTTAGTCCCATATGAGATCAATGTTTTGTTTCGATTCTAAAAAATTATTTTGCTGTGATTTAGTTAATCACTCTTCAGACGAGATGTTAAACATTTAAGACCTATTGTGTATTTTAATCTTAGTGATATTAATATTTTCTTCTCCGCAGTTTCAAAAAATATTCTACAATACAAATTTTGGAAGAGGTTCATGTGTCAAGGTTCTAAACAAATTGATGACATACACTTTTAGCACAATATTTCCTTCGTAAATTGAAAGAGAGTAACGACATTTACAAGTACACTTCCACACTTCCTAAAGTTGAAGAGACATATATGACCTTCACGTATGAATTCGAGATTCGGATTATACAGATTATATTAGTATGATAAGTATTGTCCGGAATAGTATGGGTATTGGTACGATACTAAATCAGCCGACTTCGTACTGAAAGACTTCTAAAAGTATTCTAGGACTCTGACAGAACACTACTTTGGAGGTTCCCAGATCATGACGTTTTGAGTTAGTAGCGAAACCAATGAGATTCGCAAAACTGAAAAATCTGCAGTTCTATCACAGTTTTATCTCTTTACGAGAACTGTCTATATGTTCATGATTACTTTTTCTGCACAACCTTTATTCATGACTGTCTACCCAATACCTAAAACATGGACATTAATAGCACGGAATTCGAAAGAGAGAGTGGCTACATTTTTTCGCAGAAATCCTTGTAACTGACTTGATGCAGAAGGTGGACGGTGGTCTGCCGTTGGGGAATCAGAAACGTAGAGCGAAGTTGGCAGCCCTGGGCCAAGCAGGCAGGGCCTTCGGAGGCCGGTGCCGACCGCGCCGCACCGTCCCCACCCAACCTGCCGTGACAGGCGACTAAGTTGGGGCGAGCCGTCAGCCGCAGCGCCCAAGTCGCGTGCCATTGTTACCGTAGTTTCTCGCGGCTGCCGGCGTGGCGCTGCCGTCGCCAGCTGCTCACTCTGTGCCGTCCGCTGCTCTGCTTTGGAGCTGATTCAAGGCGGAAGAAAATCGAGCGTTTTTAACACTTGAACGACCAAAGCAGTCATTTTCTCTGTTGTTGGTTTTAGTTTCTGTTTGCGTCTTTATTCATTTTATAGTTGAAATTGCGTGACTTTTAATATTTTTCGTGTTTTTTAAAATTTGATATTATTGTATCATCGCTAGTCGCTTGTTAGATTAGGATTTTGGTTATTTTGACAAAAGGATTTTTATATCAAATTTGTAGTTGTTTTTTCGATGCAAAATAGTTTCTATTACTTCGTAACGAACGTTTATTATCATATTTTGTGAAAAGAGCGTTTTCTATCAATTATTCTTGATTGAAATAATGTTGGCAAAGGAGTGGGATAGGTATTTCGGGGCTCAAGAAAACGTGTGCATGATATATATATTTGGTTTTCGAGATAATACTAAATTATTGTTTCTCAATCTTTGATAATTGGTGTAATTCAAATTAGTTTTCGTCTTCACTAATCTCCAATAAATTTCTTAAATTCTTCAATATATTTAATAAATCCAAACTACATCTCCAAGAAATTAATTAATTTTCATTGTCGGATGCGTCCATTAAGAAAAATCATTAAAAAATATTAGGAAAAATCAACAAATTACTGAATAATTCATAATATTTTTGCTACCAAGGTTTTCTTACTAATATCAATCCAAACTTTACTTTTTATGAGAAGGAACTTTTGTACTTCGACCTCTTTACGAAACCCTTTTCCAGAAAAGTAATACAGGCGAATCGCAACGCAACCTGCACGACACCCATGTATCACTTTTCGGAGAGGTAGCCTACACAAACTCCTCGCTCATCCCGGCGCAAATGAAACAATAGCTCATGGTTTGTTGTAAAGTGGATTCCTCAAAACACTTTGAAATCGAAAAAAAAACAATTTAATAATAATACATACATTACAATTAATTTATCAAACTTAAGTTCATACTAAGAAGAAAAAAGGGGGTCAAACAATTGCGTGAAATCAAATTTAAAATATTTTTTCTAAAACAAAATATCCCCTCATATCAACAAGAAATTAAATGTTTGCGTATGGGTGAATAGTTGTGTGCATAGAGGAACAAACTTCAATCGTTTTTGACAATAACATTTTCTGAAAGTGCAGTAAACGGTTTAAAAGTTTGCTCTTATATCGTTTAAATATTTTAATAATTCCACGCCATACGTGTTTCAACGTTCATTGAAAATGTATGTTATGTGATTCTCTATGGGGAAAGGACGTTGTTGTTGCTATTTATCCCTTACTCATGTATTCCAAACATCAATATTTCAACGCAAAATCTTGCTTTCCGTGTCGTGGAAAAGCTCTTGTAGCAAAATTTGTTTTCTCTGGGGAGAATGCGACCGTGAATAAACCATTTCTAAAACTCTATGCAGTTGCCGAGTTCCCGGACTTCATCCCTACCGCTTTGCCACAAAAGAAAGTTCATCGTCCCAACGGGCGAGCGCTTGCGAGAAGGGGTGGGGGTGGGGAGGAAGGGGAAGGGGGGAGGAAAGAACCCCCCCCCCCCCGAAGAGGGTTGCTAATCCCGTTGGACGCAGTCGATGGGAACGTCATCTTCCACGCGCTTGTGGTGCGTTAAAATATTAAACTAATTGTTTATTTCGTTTCCTAAAGTTGAGCTTACTCAATAAAGTAAACCGGGGGAGGTACCTCACTGCATCAACTGATGTCACAGTAGTGCTTCGGACCGAAAGGTCCTTGCTTCGAGTCCCAACAGTGGGAAGATTTTTCACAGTAGTTTGTCAGCTATTTCAGTCAGTCTGGGGGAGAATTCTAGCGGCCGCCAACTCTGATCGGTAGTTTTCCGTGAATTCTCCGATCAACACCAGGCGAATGCCGGAGCAGTACCCTAACAAACGGGCCACGGAGGGCACGCGATCTTTCCTTCTTCTTACTTCTCCTATCTTTACCCCTTACACATACACTAACATGCATTACACTACAACACACGCCGGGAGACCGGTCAGGGGCTTAGAGCTTGTCTCGGCTGGGCCGGTGCCCCGCTGGTGGTGGATAACTGGTTGGAGAAAATAACCCGCTAGCCGACAACAGGTCGGCAACGGATTTCACCATCCAGCGGGGGAAGATCACCGCCACCTCCCGAGCAAACAAAAATGCACTATACTTTCGGGACTAATGACCTCAGTAGATGATGCGCCTCTAATCACTACCAACCAACCAACCAACCAACCGTAAAATAATTTGGTCGTTTCAGTTTCGCTGTCGTTTCCAAGTTCACTCTTCACAGAATGTGTGGTGAATTAGTGTAAGTAAAGTTGTAATTTTTTGCTTCTTTCACACCATGAGATCGAAATTAACACGACCCTACGAATGACGCTATTGTATTAAATTGAAACGTTGTATTTTTCTCTTGGTGCTAATTTACCTCAAACTACGACTCTGTTGTGTTGTTAGTACGTTAAGACCCAAATTCCGTGTTTCCGGCTGAAAACGGAACTGGTCTGAATATCTGCTACCTTTAGAGAAGGTAGGAAATAACTTCTCGCATTCTGAGGAACCGCGGTACTTTAATTTCATCGCAAGAAACGTACAGTCTTCGACATGTCTAAAAGAATTAGGCCAGCGTATCACAAAGTTTCATGACGTATTTCACTTTCAGTTTAATATCTCTTAAGACACCATTCTCACTTCACCCTTTATAACTTTCCTACCTTCACTCGACCATAACATACTGGGAGCGAAGTTATTAAGGAGTTCATTAATTAAACTTTGAAAAGCTCGTAGATGAATTTAAAATTAACGATCTTCTGCTTTTAAGAGGAAGAAGATGATGAAGGGGCTTGTCGATACCTTTTTGCAAACCTTTCGTTTTATCATAATGCATGCTTGAGTAATACATCCTTTGTGCTCATCAGAATTATTAGCTAGCCAAGTTTCCAGAAATACAGTTTAACTAAATTTTTTATGAATCGCCACGATAGAGTTAAACTTTCGTGGAACTTAATATTTAAGTGGGAGTGTTCAAGTTTTGATCCAACTCTAGCCGTTTCCGCCTTCAGAATCTCAAAGTTCTATCCTTTTCAATATGCAGGTGAAATGTTCCATTCTTGGCCACTACAACACACACACTTAGTCACAGACTTCGTAAATGTAATATGCATCCTCCCATGCACATCCCTTTCGAGTTACATTATTTTATACTCGTATAATAGAATAAATAAATATGTTGCAAGTAAATATTAAAAACGTGTCACACTAAAATAATTTATTTATTAAATAAATATTGTAATACAAGGTTATTGAATAATAAAATGACTTCCGAGGTATATTTTTACCAACTTCTTTCGCAAACAATCAATGTGGGAAAATATTGTAATGTCTACAAACGCTTTAAGTATAAACAATACAGTAAGTTCATTCAGCAAAAGTACTTTTTGTGTACTATTCATCACAAGTAATTTTTGACATTTTCCGGTAAATATTTTGAGGGACATATTAAACAAATTTGTTTGTCGCATTATTGATATTGTGTAGCTGTTTCTTCATTTTACAATTGAGTTTATTGATGTTTCGTATCATTGATATTTCCATCTGTAATAAAAAATACATTTTTCGCAGACATCTCCCAAAAAATTAACAATAAATAAATAAGAATTAATTTCACTCGCAAAGAATAAATATACTTTCTGATTTGTAGATACATTGTCACATGTAAATCATCACTTCTCCATTGCTTTGAAAAGTATAAATAATTGTATTGGAACTTATTAGGAATGTACCCAATAATGCAATGTACTGTTCTGAAATATTCTATAATAACCACAAATCAACTATAACCACACATGCAAGAATTAATATTTGAGTTATTTTAACTACCAAGTTGGACACCACCTTCCGCATATCATATAAACAAAATTCATTATATTGTATGTTGAACACTGATATAAGCACCAAATTGTATGTATGAATTTTAATATTTTTGTACTCCTTTGTTTTTATTACGTAAAATGTATTGTTTATGCTATTGTCAGCCGTTTGTTCAATATCTATATGGCTTTTGAAAAGGCACATGCTAAATAAGCGAAACGTTGAGCTGATAATAAATATATAAAATACAAAAGTCTTAATTCCTGGTATTCACGTAACACTGATCCTATACGGTCCAAAACTACTTACAAGGAGGCAATATTGTTGTTCTTGTTATTATTATTATTACTATTATTTGTATTTGTATTGTGAGTAATCGTTGCTACTACTTACAAGAAATTAATTGATTAGTGGAACTCTCAATGGCTCTTTGTACCATCTCTCTGAAGTTGGTTTAAAGATCCCGGCTAAAAAGTCCGAGAAAAAAAAGGGACTGAATAAAGAAACTTTTACTTCGAGGAATTAAAGAGATATGAGAAGAAATCGCACTTGTTCACTAGTCTGAGTAGATTTTTTGGAAAGGAGTTTGTTACTTTGAAAGACTCTGAAGACTTTCGATTATCCTCGATTTTCTTCCCGAGAGAAAGACTTTTCTAATCCAACCAAGACGGACAAGAGTAGAATGCAGTCTCTTCTGAAACTCTGCAAACGAACAATCACATGCAGAGAATCGAAAACAATTTAATAAGTCGAAAAATAATGAACAGTTAATGGATTTTTCTTTTCCCTTAGAATACAAATATATACTACGTCTCAATTACTTACTTCTTAAATTTAAGTTGTAAATTTAATGTTGAAATAATAGTAATTAACAAAAGAAGTGGATAAAGAGAGGTACATAAGTGGTATACGAGCGACGATTAGGAACGAGTTTTCTTATTTACGAGTGCAATTATACCCCTCTATACACATGTGACGTTAAATATCTCTTCATTTCCATGTAAGAATAATTTTAATTAAGAGAAATTCAAGCGTATCCTTACCATTTGAGGCATCTATGTGATAACATCATATTGGTTCTGAACAAGACCTATTTTAGTAAGTCTTACAGTATATATTTATGACCACTCTACTGCCTTAAGGGAATAACGTTTTAAATAAGAAACGTCTGAAAGTAGAAGTTATTTAATATTCCAGATGATATATTAGAAGAAGTTGACAGTCATGAAAACATTAGTTCGCAAAAAGTAATGGCATTTATATATGATAACAACGTGTGTTAATGTTGAAAAGGAGAAAAACGATTCGGATTTGACTCAAGTTTTACTGGGTTACATTTAAGAGCGGGTAAATACAACTGATGTTTATGTTTTCATATTAATCCATTAGTTCCCAGAAAAACTTGGAGCTTGCGTTGAGCGTAACGCTTGCCCATTGTTGTTGCATTCGTGCGCGCACAGCAGCCGTTGGAGCCCTCTAGCAGCATGGTTTAGCAACATTTAGCGCTAACCAATTGTTGTGTTGCTAAATATTTCCTACTAGAGCGCTCCCAAGCGCAAGCCGTTGGTTACATGGACATTTTTTTCTATAAGAAGAAGCAAAACCGTTCGAACTTTGCCGAAATTTTTGTTACTCGATGGTAACGAAAATTTAGTAACATGGTAACGCTCAGCACTAATGACATAAGTCGAAATGTTTTACACGTAACACGTTTCATTTTAAATATTTGGTTGTTCCATTAATCAGCTAGTGTCAAACCAACATGCTTATGGTCATTGTTTATACTGAAGAAGTCGTGGCGTTTAAAGGAGAATATCGATATTTTAAAAATTTAAACAATTGAAGTTTGTACAAAATTAAAGGAGGTTTTCCAAAAAACCGTTCTCCCTGGGACATTATATTCGAAAAGGTGAAGTAAGCATATCTGTGCAACATTAAGCAACTTCTGGGTTAGGATGAGTTTGCTAAGTATGGGTAGGGTAACAGTTTCTAATTCAAATTATTGTACTATAAATATTAACATGATTGTCTGAGGAGAAGTAATAATTATTCGTTTCTAATTTTGTTTTAAGCATTCACAGAATATATGTTTTTGACGAAGTCTGTGATGCACATTTTTTTCATGTTTCATGACCGACTGGAAATATGATGACATACCTTGGCTACGTCTGTGTTGTAGAGACAGACGATTTTTGATCATTTTTCTGAATTCTGATTGGTAGTTGTGAAGTTTTAATTGCATGGTTGAATTTTAATTGCACGCATGTAGTAAATATAGTGATTCTCAACGATTGTTCACGGAATTAATGAGAATATTTAGTGAACTAAATGAAAAAAATAAATTCAATCCTCAATTGTTCATTGCATTATTTCCAGATGCAAATTAAAGATTTTGCCCGGCATCGAGCATCAAATAGTTAATTTCGTATTAAGTAATTTCAGGAACAAAAAACAAACAGTTTTTTCCTACACTTGTTTAAAAATACTTTTATTAGGAGTCACGATTTATTTCATTTCTTGTTTGTATGGCTTCATTGAAAGGAAGCCCTGCATTCAAGAATTGTATAGAGAGGCAAGGAATTGAATAGGCAAGGAAGCGTTTAATGATTATAAAGCTAATTATTTTTGAAGTACTGTTACTATTTCGCAAGATGCTGGAGCTGACATTACTTCCCTAAAACGTCACAGTGGTTAGAAGTCAACACCTTTGGCAAAACATTACATGAAAGATAACTTTGAAAATAAAATTAATGCATCTAAAAAATATCACGATGTATTGCGTCAACTTCTAAAGTGATAGTAAAATTCCTCACAACGAGCAATATAATTTCACGACAGTAAATAAATCTAAAAATTTCAAAGTAGTGAATAAAATAGCACAATTAGTTTCTTCGGTATCAATTTTTTATATAAAAAAGTTATGGTATGTGTTTCTAAATATCTAATATGTCATTTATTGTATTTTTTATTCTAATTAATATGCTTACAAGTTTTCTTTTGAGTTATTAAACTTGTTTTGTTCTTAATGTGGGCTTAATTTTCTTAATTCGTAAAGTGACCTCACAATTTATCCTGTGTTCAGAAGGAAAATTCTAGGATCGACATTAACATTTTGTATTATTATTGTAATTTGTTTCAATTGCATTGATTTTACTTTCTCGCCTTATTAATTCTTCGTAAGAACAGAAAATTATGCAATCCTGTGCCGGAAATGGAGAATTTTTATCAGAAAATATCTTATAGCTGGGCTCTAGTAACGAAAAAGTGGATAAATCCTGTTGCTAAAGTTAGAAAACATTTTTCTTACCCGAGGTGTAGCCAAACGCTTTTGTTGCTTCTTGATACCGAAAACTTGATTGATGATTAAAAGTCCGTCTGTGGTCAACGCTAGTGCCTAAATTGTTCAGCCATTTTCTTCAAAATTGTTATTCCCCAATAGCTCTGACTGATGTCACAGCTTCTGTAATTTGTAACCGATATTTTAATTTTGGAGTGTGCTTTACATGAAGCCCAATGGACATTTTCCAAATTTTCAAAAAAGAGGATCCAAATGTTTGGGTTAAATTTTGTTGTTGAATAGTGCGAAGGGTGTTTAAGAGAATGATGCAGATATAATTTTCGTTTATTTCCTCAATTTTTCCAAAATTGCAAAAACCATTTCAAAACTATAAAAATTGAAGAAAGAGATGTTTGCTTCAAACAGTCGGTTGTGCAAAATTATTACTTTAAGTAAGGTCATGTACAATTTTTTAAAAAAATGAGTAGTTTTTGCGTAATTTGCGATTGATTTCTTTTCTCAAAAACCAGTTATGTAATAACGTACGGTAAAAATATGGTGCTAGTCCCATTTTGGGATTCTGCTTATGGTAGCATGAGTGCCGGCAAGTTAACTCGGAGGATGTGAGATCTCGAAGAGGAGAAGCATTACGTTGGTTGTAAACACTTTTGCTGGTTTATGTAGTATATATAATATTGCGGTAGCATTTAAAACAATGCGAGAAAGTATGCGCTATGGTACCATCACTAGTTTTTCTTTCTCTTAGGTTTAAATTTATAAATAATCTAGAGAGCATTATTTTTCAATACTAAATATAGTCTCAACTTCATTAAATTGACAGTCAACACCTTTCGGGTACGGTAATGAATACTTGCTCTAAGCAAACGGTGGCACGAAAGCAATTGCCCTTTAGAAATCAATAAACAAGAAGTGCGTCCGAACACGCCATAACTCTCAGTGAGCGGATGAAAAAGTAACAGCGATCGCAGCCGTCCCCACCTGCCAGCGCCGACTGCGCCCACAACCATCTAGTTCCTGGAGCACGAAGCAACCTGATCCGGGCAATCTGCTGGCCGCGATCAATATGGAGGGCCACGGGCGACGCCGCCTGGCGCTCGGCGGGCGATCGCGCCCTCCCGAACCGCCTTCAAGCGCCAGCAGGCACTCCTCACGCCTCTGCCTCGCAGGGGCACCGTCACGCCATCGCCCTCGCCGTCGCCCTCGCCCGCGCCCTCGCCTTCGTCCTTCGTCCTTCCCTCGCCCTCGCCTCCGCCCTCGCCCACGCCCTCGCCCTCGCCCTCGCCCTCGCCCTCGCCCACGCCCTTGCCCTTGCCCTCGCCCACGCCCTCGCCCACGCCCTCACCCACGCTCTCGAGCACGCCCTCGCGCACGCCCTCGCCCACGCCCTCGCCCTCGCTCACGCTCTAGCCCACGCCCTCGCCCACGCCCACGCCCACGCCCTCGCCCCTCGCCCTCGCCCGCTCCCCTGCCTCCTCGCTCCTGCTCCTGCCCCTCGCCCTCGCCCTCTCGCCCTCGCCCTCCCTGCCTCCCCTCGCCTCGCTCTCTCGCCCCCTGCCTCCCTCGCCCCCCGCCCTCGCCCTCGCTCCCCGCTCCTCGCCCTCGCTCCCCGCTCCCCCGCCCTCGCCCCCTCGCCCTCGCCCTCGCCCTCACCCTCGCCCACGCCCTGGCCCTCACCGCCCAAGCCCAAGCCCACGCCCACGCCCACGCCCTCGCCCACGCCCTCTCGCTCACGCCTCCTCGCGCACGCCCTCGCCCACGCTCCCTCGCTCACGCTCTAGCCCAAGCCCTCGCCCGCGCCTGCGCCCGCGCCCCACGCCCTCGCCCTCGCCCACGCCCTCGACCACGCCCTCGCCCTCGCCCACGCCCTCGCCCACGCCCTCGCCCACGCCCTCGCCCACGCCCACGCCCTCGCCTCCGCCCTCGCCGTCACCCTCGCCCGCGTCCCCACCCACGCCTCGTCCACACTCTTGCCCTTCCCTCGCCCTCGCCCTCGCCCTCTCTCTCACCCTCGCCCCGTCCTCACCCTCACGTCTACCCACGCCTCCGCTCTCACCCTCGCCCACGCAGTTTCTGCCTCCTCCGTCCTGCTCACCCCTCCCACTCCCACTCCCTCTCCCTTTCCTGACACTTTTGTACCTAGCGTTCTTTCCCCCTTCGGCCGTTCAGATCCACTCTCCGCCCACCTCGCCACGTTTTACTCTGAGGAAGGTCGCAAACTTCGCCTTGAGGAAACGTTCGTAACTGTGTCTAGGACGAATCGTCTCCCGAACAGCCAAGAATCTATTGACTCCGGTCGCGGAAGTCTATGCTCGCACTTGCAGCCAGCCAGGTTGCCAGGTGCATCGAGACTATCCTCGACTACCTGCTACCGTTGCTAGCTGTACATCGTGTTCCCCTCGAAGAATCACTCCTGTGCTTCAGTTCCTAACAAGTCTACTCGGTTCGCCTTGCGTTGACGCCACCTGCCCGTTTCTTCTGCAAACCCGCTTCTTTGCCAGATATTTCCTACCTGGTCTTCCTACCTGCTGTTTTGACGATTGTCTCTTCCTCTATTGTCTTTGTTTCTCACCAGTATTTTCTCCTTCCTATTTGACCCGACACAGACGCTACGTTATACTTGTACGTTAAACAAGTACAGGTTAACCGGAAAGCGTGTGTAGGATAGAGCACACATTCCCTACTGTAATCCAATGTTTTAACTCATTCGAGTGATAATGAGCCAACAAGAAGATCAAGAACATCGCTTTTTGTCGTGGGTGTGAAGAAGCGGAAACGTAAAGTCTGGTGTAACGATGGGTTAACAAAGAGAAAGTAATACGCTCGTACAAGATTGCTAAAAGAGTTAAGTTCAGATTCTATAGATTACCGTTATTAGTTGCGGAGGAATGAAGAAGTCTACCAAAAACTGTTGTCACTTGTAACTCCTCTGCACCAAGGGGCATAACTTCTGCTGCTAAACCGCTTAAAAATGTGCTCACTTCCTACTTTATAAATGAAGGCAAAGTTCCATGGCAAGAAAATCGGGTTATTCGAAACAAACATTTTGCTTTAATTATTAAACAGTGTGGACTCTAACTATAACTCTTCACTTCTTTAATATAATCACACGCTTTACATCAACGCTGGACATCAACTCTGTTTTCACGGTCGTGATACTCTTTACTTTTCACCCGCTACAGACAAAGTTCCGACCTACATTTTATTCGGTACATTGTTCTATCACTTGGTTTGACATGACATGTTGACCACAAAGGTCACTAGTACTATAATAGGCGTAGTCACTAGTTAACATTATTGTACACGTAAATACAAAGATGAGCGATTCTCTCTACTCAAGCAACTATCCACAACCAACGTAAAATCTATATAGGTGTGCCGGACTGACTCACACACACGTTTAGATGTACACGCCTGCGCATGTAGAAATAATTGAATTTCGATCCTTCTCTACTAGACTGCGCAGGTTTCTAGACGTGTGCAGTTTGGCCTGCCTGGCACACACACACCGGTTTACCTGTACAGTTGACCTGAAACATTAAAACCTTGCCGGTATACCGAAACGTGTATGCCGAAATTTTGATCTCCCTAAGAACGTTTAATATGTTGCATATAAATTTGCGCAACAGACATCGATCTCATTTCTAACGTTCCAATTTTGCCTTGCTCTTTCCTTTCCACTGCCCCATTCTCCTGTAGTGCTCAACTCACTTGCAGTCCTGCCCCTCCCTTGCCCTTCCTTTCATCGTGGGCGGCGAGGGGATCTGAATGCGCGGAGGTGCGGGTTCGAACAATGCGGACGTTGGGTAATGGCTCCGGGTGCTCCGCGTTCCCACGGCCGACAGTCCCCCCTCCCCGCCACGCCCCCTCCCACTCGCCCGCCACGCCTCGCCCACCCTCACGCCGATCGCCCAGCCCGCCCAACCCTCCCTGCCACGCATTTGGTCTCCCCGTCCCTTCTCCCCTCCGCTTGCTCCTCCCCGCCTCACCCTTTCCCTTCCTCACACCTCACCTCCTTGCCTTCTCCACCCACCCCACCTCACCCCCACCTCCTCCCATATCACCCCTCCACCTTGCCGCCTCGCTCTCCTTGCCCCTCTCCACATCGCCCGCCCCCCCCAAACCATACTGCCCCCTTCTGTGCATCCCTCCACACCCTCTTGCCTATTCCGCCTCGCCCCTCCAATCCCCTCCCCTCCTCAATCCTTCCCCGTCCTCCCTCGCTCCATTGCTCCCTTCCCCGTCTCGCTCCTTCTCATCCCATTTCCCCTTTCCACCTCTCCCTTCCCTTCTTCCTCCCTTTCCACTTCACTGATTTACACTTCCTCGTTGCAACCTGTTCCATCCCTGCCGCCAACCGTTCACAGCCAACTGTTTTTCAATGCGCAACCCCACCTCCCACCTCTCGACCTTCCGCCCCGCCCCATCTTCCCCCCCGCCGCTCGTCCCATGCCCCTTCCCCACACGCGCGGGGTCACTCCGTCGGCCCCTCTTGTCGCCTCGCTTCAGTACGACAAGACCTGGTCCCTCTCGGCTCTGCCGGCGGGCGCAGCTCTAATGCCCCAGTTTCTGTCCTGCGTTTTATCGACTATCGGTTTAACAATATTGTTGCGCATCAAATATATGGACTGTTACACATTCACGCTTAGAGATTTGCAGTAATTTTGAAATTTAAAATAACAATGTAATTATTAATTTCATTGTTTTCATCACTACTATTTCATGTCTGAGTTTTAGCAAGAAATTTTTCGTTAAACAAATGTAAATATTTTTTTATTGTAATCGTTGGCAAACCGTTGATTAAATATTTTGGATGTCTCAGCTCTACGTGAAGTGCTGGATTTCTACTACATTCAAATTTAATTTTATCAATACAAGAAAGACATTATTTTCTTTGTTTCTTGAATTTTTACCCACTTTCGCTTCAAGATACCTTTTATTTAACTGGATCACATTTTTAAATTTCCTTGTTTGGTTTTAACTTCTTTAAAAGTTCCTGTCAGCCCAAATCGTTAGTTCATTGTTTCTTACATTAACAGAAATATGGTTTCTAATATCTTTCCTTTCTTCGCTAATTTATTTTATGCCACGTCACTATACCCTGAACCACTTGACCTATACCTATGCCACTTGAATCCCTGACGCTGAAATTTCCTCAAATTGATTTCTTTTTTCCCACAATATTTTCAATAAGGAAGCCAGCAGGTGTAGATTGAAATAACCCGTAAATAAATAAATAAAACAGATACTTGAAACTCTCTCTACTTGTAAATTTTAAGCATTTGATTTTAATATGAATTTTAATGTGCATTTTAAATATGATAGAACATGATATGACTAAATAGATGAAAGGACATCTGGTTGACGTTAGATAAAAAAGCTAGATGAAATTTGACCCACTGGAAAGGTTGTCTGAAAGGAAAAAGTACGAAAAGAGGGTTCGACATGCCAAGGTCGACTTCTGCTTTTGCAAAAAATATTTCCCATCATAATCCACTTCAATTTTGTGTATTTACATACATTAGCATATTTTTCGAGAATTCCCATGCGAGGGCTGCGGTCTCATAAAATATTTGCCAACACACAACTTCATCTCAATAAATATTAATTCGCTCCATATACTGTAACCTCCACTTGAAGTTTATGACTACGACAACCAAAAAAAAGCAGTTTGTTAGTACTTAGGAGTGCCAGTTCTAGAAGTGATAATAGTATCAATATTAATAATAATAATAATAATAATAATAATATTAAGAAATAGCAGATGTTTATTATTTTCATTATTATTATTATTATTATTATTATTATTATTATTATTATTATTATTAGTATTATTATTAATTATTAGTATTATTATCATTATTATTGATATTATATTACGTATGAAGGATAATGAATATTAAGGGTTTATTGAGTTTCAATAAAATTGAGTGTTCGTTACTCCCAGGGTCACCCGCGCCGCCCCCCCCCCACCACTCCATCCTCTACCGCCTCCGCCAGAGGCCGCTCAGAGCGCAGAGCTGCCTGCGGCTGTCGCGTGACGGGGTGGTCCCGCAGCGGGGGGTGGGGCGGGGATGGAAGGGGGACGCGGCTACGGGGAACTCGAGAAATTCGTACGCCGAAGCTCAACCAGGGATCGATGCTCTCGTTGCAAGTCACCAAAACACTCAACTGCATTTCCTCAACCCACTCATGTTCTCAGAATCATTGCGCTGCTCCGAATCGCTCCTTACTGTAGTGATTTCTGATGTGAGAAACCATTTTTACTCATCCTAATGAGAATATCTGGATAGAGCATTCTAGAAGATACCACAAACTCAATTTGTACATTCTTATATGTCAAGAAAATGAAAGAAAGAATGAATTGTTATAAGTGTAATGAGATATCCGTGAGAAAGGAATTATTCGATATATTCGTATTTATGTTAGAAATAAAACTCATATTCGAAATTTTCCTGTTCACTTCTTCCAACTTTTCGCTTGCTTAACGAAATCTGTACCACAGTCCACAACTGTACATTTCGGAAACAAAATAGCTATCAGAATGTGCTTTGCAAAAAACACTTGTCACTAATCGTTTCAAGAACTATTTTTTGTACTGTAAAGTGTACAATGGAAAATATTGCTTTGTACTGTGTTTTCCAAATTCCTTCAAGAAGATAATTTTAAGAAGATAAGCTACCCAAGTATAGAAATGGGACAATGTCAATCATGACAGTAGTGTGACCCTGTGCTGTCTAACTGGAGAATTTTGTTGACATTTCTAGTCGATGTGCGTATCCTAAGGGTTTTACTTATCACACGTACATACGAAGTACTGGAACAAATACAAACAAGCATAATACACACACACACACACACACACACACACACACACACACACACACACATATATATATATATATATATATATATATATATATATATATATATATATATATATATATAATTGATTGCAAAAATTTTATTTTTATAGATATAAACTCGAAAGACGAGTTTTCAAACTTTTTTTAAAGGATTGCATTACAGTTTTTTCTTTATTGCTATTCCTTCGACTCTTTACATTTTAATTTCAAAGAAACAAAAAATTGCTTACTTTTTATTTTATAGATTTTCAGATGTACAACCGCTTTGGAAAGCGGTTACATTTATTCTATAAATAGTTTTACATAAGTGTTTCTTTTAGAAATGCATCACTGGCAGAGAATAATTTGAGGATATGAGACTAGCGATAGATATGGGGGATCAAAAAAGTGCCTAGGTAGTTTCCTACGAGTGCTCATTTTTATGAGATTTGTTTCCCGAGTTGTAAGTGAAGAACTTGTGAGATTGAAGGTATTTTGTGATAAAACGTATGGTTGGTTTCTTTGATATGCGACGTGATTTGCATTATACCAATCTCACATTGAATACGATCATCGTGTATCAAGCAGGGTGCTTTGTTACGGGCCCTAGAAACCATTTGGAAAGTCTGAGCCTTTGAAAGAAAGATTTGACTGCTGAACCCCATATTAGGCATACATAAGGAAGCATGTGTAGCATCATAGCTTGTAAAAATGAGTCTCGATATGGATTTGGAGGGTACAAGATCGGCGTAAATTTAGGAAGAGTTGGTAAGTTCTTTGTGTGGCTGGAGCAAGTCAATGGTGGATGAGAGATTTCCAAGAAAAGGTGTGACCAAAGAGGTATTTGACAAATCATTCTACAACTCAGCAAACAATATAACAATGAGTTGCTAGAACATCTAGTTTCATCATTTCAATAGTGGCTCGCCAGTTTCCGGTCGATTAGTATAAATATACAAAGTACTACGTGAAGAAAATTGGAATACAATAATCGTACAGAACATTAGCTAAATCGCAAAATCTACACTAATACCAAATTGAACATTAAATAAATTAGTTATTAAGAAATTAAACATTTTTAAAACAATAGGTAAGCATTGTAGAATCACCTACATCTCATGCAAAACGTTCGGTTTCAGATTCGTATCTAAAGCGGGGTATATACTTTGCACGCTTGATATTATACTTTAGATAGTAAAGAAATTCTGTACTATTTGTAATTGATTTTACGAGTATTTAATGTAAATAAAACTGAACAATTTATAGACGTGATACACAGTGATATAGTAATAATGACATTTAATGAGATAATGTGCATCGTTTGAGACCGGTGCACGCAAAGTGTTCAATAATAATCATTTTTAACACGTGAAAGTTCTGTCGTGGATTCGTTTCACCGCTATTAAATCATTCATTTTACGTATTAAGTTCTTAGAGCTTTTATGTGGTACTGAACGCTTTTTTCTGGAAACTTAGTTATGTTGTGATGTCATTTCAGTTAATACAAAGGGAACGAGGCAAGTTTCAAAATTTAAACCAAAGCATGGAGAAAACATTTCAAAACTTCAGCATTCGAAGTTTGGTTGATTGGTTCCCAGTGATTCCGGGCACATCAGCTAATGAAGTCATTAGACCCGTATATGTAGAACATGGTTTTTCATAGGGAGGTCGCGGTAATCTTCCCCCACTGGATGGCGAGCTCCAGCGTCGATCTACCGTCGGCTAGCGGGGTTTCCCTCGACCAGCTATCTTCTACCTGCAGGGCACTGCCTTAGCCAGGACAAACCCTAAGCTCCCGACCGTACACCCGGCATGTGTGCTAGTGTAGTGCATGTAAATGTTATAGTATATAAGGGGTTAGGATAGGACAAGGAAGTGGAAGGAAAGATCGCGCGCGGTCCGTGGCCCGTTCGTTAGGGTACTGCTCTGGCATTCACCTGGTGTTGATCGGAGAAACCACGGAAAATTACCCTTTACAGCAGCCGGTCGCAAGGATTCTCCTCCAGACAACGACTGAATTATATCTAACTGACAAGGTAGTGACGAAAATTCTGCCGCCGTCAGGACTGAAACCTATGACCTTCCGGCCAGAGGCACTGCAGCGACATCAGTTGATTCAGCATTCGAAGAATTCACCTGGATTTGAATAACTTAAACGAAAAAATAAAGATCTGACTATTCGAATGTTGAATTTGGCTCAGATTCCAGGAATTCGTACTTTCAGGAATCTCCCGCAAATTTTATTTTTAATTGGAAATTTGCCGAAAGCTTCAGCAGCCCCTTCACTAGCGTTTAATTTTTTATAAAACTCCATGATTCTTTCATAGAAGTCAAGCATCATCGTGAGGAGTATCTTGGTAATTGGTGAATCATTTCGTAAATTATCCTGTATTAAACACAACTTTCTAATGATTTTTCGATTTAACATTCTAAAAAACGAAACGGGAAGTGAAGAAGCATCATCGTGAGGAGTATCTTGGTAATTGGTGAATCATTTCGTAAATTATCCTGTATTAAACACAACTTTCTAATGATTTTTCGATTTAACATTCTAAAAAACAAAACGGGAAGTGAAGATTATTATTGATTCAGCATCTTCCTGCGTCGGGACGCATTAACAGGTTACTAAGAACTTAATATTTTTAGTTGCTCATCTCGGGAGAGAGGGAAGGAAGCGTTAACTTCTATTTCAAATTACAATAGATAGTTTTTATAAATGTGTCAGAAGTGTTCAGGGTGCAAAAGCGTTATACACATAGGAAAGATTTATTTATTTATATATATAATTTATAAAAGATAATTTTTTCTCCCCATCTTTTCATAAACTTTAACCAATGAGCGTTTATCTGTACTAATAGTAATTTTACTACTGTAACAACAGGAATTATGAGCGTCTCTATGAAATACTGAAGGAAAGAAGACTGTGACTGTAGCGGATGGTGCTGCGTTGCGAGGACGCAATTGTTATCCAGAAAGTTGATCGTCTTTTACCAGTGAAACAAGGTATCACTCAGGGCCGAAACAAGTGATTAAAATTCAGTTTAGAGGGTTCTTTTGGTCTTGAAGGTCTTTTATATGCAGTAAATCTCCAACATGGAACAGCTTGCTTTACTTCCTCTCCTAAGGAAAGGACGCAAAGGATGTTAAGTCCCTAAAAATTCATTTATAATTCCAACACAATATAGTTCTCATGTGAACGAACAAAATAAGAGGTGAGAGCGATGTGTAAAGTACGCAAATGTCACAGAATATCCAGTCCTACAACCACACCGTGGCGACAGTTAACAATGGCCCGTCGCCTTTGTAAAATGAAGCCGGTACCTTTGAATTCCCGTCGGTTCTGCTGTAGTGAAGGCAGCGAGAATAACGTGGATCTGGGGTAAGAGGGCATTTTCCCCATGACTCTTGAGTGGGCCGCGACGCGCGACAGCACAGTAGCACCCTTCCGAGAAGTCGCGTTCTGCCTACGTCGTCCACCGGGGCGCGGGAGAGGGGGAAGGGGCGGGGCGCCGTCCCAGATGCTTCTCAGAAATGACACGACGCCCTGCGACTGCACGAAAATTCTACGCTCGATAGTCTGCAACGGTGGTTCCAGAGGGGGAGGAGTAGGGGCATTAAAATACGTATTAAAAATTGAAATTACAGAGATGATCTCCAAAATAATATCTTTTTTTGTTATTTCTTTTAATATTTAGCACTTTATTACATTTCGAAACATTAAATAATTTTAAATGTCGGGGTAATATTTTTTTATGGTGGCACCAATTGTCAGTCTAAAATATTTTGCTAAAAGAATATTAAGCGACTGCTAACAGTGTCAGAGCTTTATAATCTGTAAACTTTGTGTTATGTGATGTTTACTTTTACAAAATGACTCCCCCTTAATATTTTCTGAAAATGTATAGAAAACAGAAGTTCGTTTCTACGCGCTTTTGTGTTGGTATCGTAACTGTAAGAAAGAGATATATCTTTTTACACGGTCATTTCTGCTTCCTGCTCATAATCATGATAAAAATATTATCCCTGGGTGCCAAAAAAAGCATTGAAAATGAAACATCTTAATTTCGCATCTGTGGTTATAAATTTTTAGGTTATTTTGGGACTGGTCACAGAACGAGGCGCCTTTAGAACGCAAAACATGATTTATTTCTCACCACACTAATAGCTTCACACTACAATTTAACCCATTAGAACGGTTTCAAAACTGTATAAAAGGAATAAATCGCATAGCAAAGCAGAGGAAGTTCCAAAACCTGTCACCTGTAGCTCGGTAGTCAAATTGGATGGCCCTATACCAAAAAATTAAGCATGCGTCACATTCCTGTGCAAATCACATGCATTTTTCGGTCATTTGTGTTATTTCTCTGCACTAACAACAAATGATGAAACTAATGGCGCTAAAAAACACGTATTTTCTCGTCCGTATTCTCACGCAAAATTATGCGAAAAGTACTCAATCTTTCGAAAAATCTAACATAAATTTACTTCATAATCTACCTTTAAGGGACATATTTCATTAAGGGAAAATCTATATCTTTAATATTTTAGTCCTTAGAAAGTTCCGAAAAAATTAAAACTTTTTGCAATTTTCAAAAAATCAGAGTTTTCAACGAACATGAGACCTGCACCACTCTCTTAAAGTACTTCACACTATCCAAAACAAAATTTCATCAAAAATGATACATCAATTTTTTTGAAAATTCGGAAAATGTCTCAGGAGCTTCATGTAAACTATCCCCCAAAATAAAAATATCGGACTCAAATTTAAAGGTCAGCGACGCTAACCAGATATATTGGGGAATATCAATTTTGTGGAAAATCGGGTGAATGGTTTAGCCGCTATCGTTGTTCCAGACGGACGCATAGACGGACAGTCAAACACACCAACAGATAGACGTTCTGCCGTCATTCGATTATTCAGTATTAAGGACCAACAAAACGTAGATTATGGCTACACCATGTGTTAGATGATTCTTTTTCTAAAATTAGCAATTGTATTTATCCACTTTTTCGTTACGGTCGTGTAATAAAGGTTTTCGCCGTTTCTTCTCGCAGCATGACATAACTTTCTCTCTACTCCTCAGTGAGAAAGTAAAAATGACAGTGAAAATCGGGCTTAATTTTTTCCCGTTTTCTATTCGATTCTAACCTCAACCTCCTCCCTAATTGCCCCTTTCTATTCGACCTTCACCTCAAGCACCGCCGCGCGGTGGCCGCTGGCTGATGCTCCGCGCGTCCACCTCTAAACGCACGCCACCCGCGCCGTCGAACCCGCTTTATGGCGCCCTTTATGGCAGAAATAAAAGAAGGACGCGCCAAGGCCACCGGAAGCCCTCCCCCCTCGACCCTGCGATCCACACCACGCCGCGGCCCGCTGACGAGTCGCCGCTCTATACGCAGCCACGAGTGGGCAATTAGGCTGCCTTCACAAGGAGCCACTCGGAGGCGCCACCGAGAAGCAGCAGAGCCTTCACACACAGCCACCGCCGACCGACACCGACCGCGTCAAAATCGACAGAAGTGACATGC
This sequence comes from Teleogryllus occipitalis, assembly GCA_011170035.1. Lineage (NCBI taxonomy): Eukaryota > Metazoa > Arthropoda > Insecta > Orthoptera > Gryllidae > Teleogryllus > Teleogryllus occipitalis. Next base: position 75,536 of record BLKR01002199.1, read on the forward strand.
AGACGCCGCCGGTGACCGCGAGAGAGGAAGGCTGCCTTCACACAGAGCCACTCGGTGGCGTCACTGGGAAGCGACAGAACCAACAGAAGCGGCACGTAGACACCGCTAATCGCCACTAACCGCGAGAGAATCGACAGAAGCTGCACTCTACCACCGTCGACCGCCAGTGACCGCGAGAGAGGAAGGCTGCCATCACAAACTGCCACTCGGTAGCGTCACTGGGAAGCGACAGAAGCGGCACGCAGACACTGCCTATCACCACTGGCCGTGAGAGAATCGACAGAAGCTGCACGCTGCCACCGCCGACCGCCACTGACCGCGGCAGAGTCGACAAAAGCGACACGCAGACACCGCCGACCGCCCTTGATTGCGAGAGGGTAAGGCTGCCTTCACTCAGAGCCACTCGGTGGCGTCACCGCGAAGCCACGGAGCAGCACGCAGACACCGCCTATCGCCATTAACCGCGAGAGAATCGACAGAAGCGGCACGCAGCCACCGCCGACCGACAGTGACCGCGAGAGTCGACAGAAGTGACACGCAGACACTGCCGACAACCAGTGACCGCAAAAGAGGAAGGCGGCCTTCACACGGAGCTACTCAGTGCCGCCTCAGGGAAGCAACAGAGCCGACAGAACGACATGCAGACACCGCTGATCTCCGCTGATCGCAAGAGAGGAAGGCTGCCTTCACACGGAGCCACTGGGTGGCGCCGCCGAAAAGCGACCGAACCCTTCTCAGGCAGCCACTGCCGACCGCCACAGATCGCGAGAGAGGAAGGTTTCGTGAGTCACACCGTTGTGGATTCAGGCGCCCGAAAGGCAGGCAGAAGGCTAAAACCTGTTCAGTGGCACGTCTAGTGTGAACGCTGTCGTTTAGAACTGTGTTCTGCTGGTGGATGACGTGCGTCTGCGCTGGTAGTGGTGACAGTTGGCCACCGAGTTCCACAACAGGGCGACTACGTCGCCGAATACCTCCATTTAAACTAATGTTTTGCCAGCAAACGCGCCACTCAAAAGCAGTGCTGAGAGGCGCTGTGTGTTGGCGCTCTGCATACGAGTGTTGCGTTGCCACGAGTTCAGTAACGCGCATTGTAGAATAACAGTGTACCTTATACGAAACGGCACACGACCGCTTTGGCCGTTCCGCACGAAATACAGTGGTATCTACGTTACTTATCACGCGTCAAACGCGCGTCAACGTACCGCTCGTGTGACACAGACCTTATACGCCGTTCGGGAGAGCCAGTGTTGGCCAGAGAACGACACTCGAGAAATACCGCCATATTTCTTCTCTCGTTGACGAGGAATTTAGCGCTACTTTTGTGAATACCAAGAGTGCCTTTTATCACTGAAGGCTTTCGATATGGTGAGGAATGCTAAATCTTCAAAATGTGAAGGTGGACCCCGACTTTCACGTTCCAAAGGAATGTATCATCCTTATCTCCAGAATACAACCTGCAGTACACCCACAGGACTACGACCATAATAGTTGTTGCGTCCGGAAACACTAAATTCACTCTCAACTGCATACTACATTGCAGACGGCGATTCTGCAGATAACCTGTTCCTAACGGGCACTGGCAACGAAGAACTGACTCTTGATTACACTGGGTAATTATGAAGTGATGACATTTAATGTAAATCAAAAGTTTTACTACTAAATTGGAGGTTGGTGCACATTACTCGTCCTTCAGAATTTTGTATTATGCACGTAGAAACATAAACACAGACATTCAAAAGGATACTAGAATTATCTGAGATTTTTTTCAATTATCAAGTTACTCAGATCTTACGCTAGTTTACTGATTTCTTTTAATGATTTTCATTGTTTCGATTGTTCATAAAGTAGAGTTTCCTGTTCTCGTATTATTTACTATGCCATTTAAAACGAATATTTCCTTAAACTGAATTACCTGAATATCATTGTAATTATTTGTAAATATGTGAATTATTAGATAAAAATATTAATACATTTTTACATCACTATAAATCTGCAATATAATTAATTAATTGTGGGAATACATTGAACATTCAAACACATCTGAGCGGTAAAATTCTTAAAACGTATGAGAAACTGTGATGTAGTAATTTAGATGGGACACGTGTGATGCTTTTATTTACTACTGCGCAATCACTCGGTGAAACCATCTGCACTTGACGATGAGCGACCTCCTTTGACCAGGACTTTCCAACTTAGTTCAGACCACTTGCAATATGTCTCCGCCATTCTTAAAATTGAACAACTTGTAGAAACAATGCGGTGGAAATCGTACTTGCATGAACCAAGTTTGCAATCATCTCTTGGATGTGTATGCCTACCATTGACAGGTATTTTCATAAGCGATCCATGATGTCATTTCGTATTTACTATATGCATTACTTTCCAAGAACACCAATTTACAAAACATTTAATATCCTATACCCACGAATTAATGAACGACGTTCATTATTTATAACGTGATGGTGACCAGTGACACGTCGGCGAAGCACTGAAGCTCTCGTGATGAATGCAAATTTTATATGACCGCTCCATTTGCACACAACTGCTGCCGCTCGAACGAGTTGTTTGGTCACATTTTCTTGTTTTATTGTGAACAAAAGAGGGTACTTTCCGGAAACAGTAGTTTCCCTTATTTAATATTTTTATTTTTTCAAGGCCCTTGTTACTATTTTAGCTTCAAGTTTCATTGCCGTCGATTTCAACTCAAAATGCAAACACATCCCCAATTTCAAAATAATGGCTTTGGTGGTTCAGGGCATCAACAGATGTGACTACAGTTCCTCTGACCGGGAGGTGCTGGTGTTCGAGCCCAGAGAGGAGCAGGATTTTCGGCCCTAGCTAGATCGATTTCAGCCTCTGTCTGAAGGAGAATTTTAGTGACTGGCTGCTTTGATCTGTAGTTTTCCGTGGTTTCTCCAATCAACACCAGAATGCCGGGCAGTACCCTAATAAATGGGCCGAGGACTGCGCGCAATATTTCCTTCCTCTTCCTTGTCCTATTCTCACCTTTTTACACACATTTACACTTATATGCACTACACTAGCACATTTAGGTAGGAGATCAGTCAGGAGCTTAGAGACATCCATCAGGAGAAGTTCACTGCCTCTTCCCGAGGAAAAATGCACTAGACTTACTGGTCTCATGTCAGCAGCTGACGCGCCCGAAAACACGAGATAATCGGTCAATCTCAAACCAGATTTTATGACTATATTCTCATAAAACGTCACTGCCTCTCTCGATGGCTCATTAGTTAACGAGTTCGCTTTCCACGGCGCAACCTTAAGTTCGATTCCCGGCCGAGGCAAATTATACCCGTGTGCTTTCCTTACAAATGTCCCATTATCTATTGCTGTGTGACGATGAGAAAGCCCATCCTTAGGTTATGAAGACCAGAATAGACGGTAAAGGGATGTTTTCATGCTAGCCACACGAATTCCTTGTGCTATGGCTGAGAGGCTGGGTCATCGCTGGTCGGCCAAGGTCCGTGGCGGGCTGTCGAGCCTAAGAACCGTAAGAGTGTGTCACCACAGTCTAACAAAACAGTCGCGACACTCTAACCTGTGGAAGGTGCATTCATTTGACAGCAGGAGCGATACTAGTGAGCAAAAGGTCGTCTTCTGAGAGTCTGTAGCACCCAACAGGTAAAGCGTAATATTAACTTCAAAACGTTTGTGCAAATGAACAGGTTGAAACAAATTGAGACATGTTGCTTGTTTCATATTGGATGATTTAATATTAACAAAAGAATAATTTTACATACATTTTTCATAACAATAGTCATCACCCTAAGTGTCTATATGTTTCCTATAAAGTTTCCTTTTTAATATAATTTCACTTGGCTTATTGGCAGACACCTTGTGAAATTGACACAAGCAATTAGTTATTTCTTCATCCAATTTTTCTAGTAATTCATTTGACTTTGCCAACTCATTTTTCTGAAAAGGTGATAGCTATAAAATACAAAATTAGAATAAAATACCAAGAACACTGGATAAATGTAAATTCCTAAAAGTTCCATGAAGCAAAAATCAACCTAAAAGCTGTCGCTCATTTGCTCGAAGTAGAGAGCTAAACGATGAATCGAGAACTGAATCTGGATGTTTTGTAGCGTACGAGCTCGTATTTATATATTGATTCTCTTTGAAAGTGAAATTCATTGGGAGTTTCCCCTATCTGTGATACAAGTGTAAACCCCTTGGATTATTTTGGCATACATGTAACGGATTAAAGCAGCGTTTTGTGGTATCATCTATTCTGTATGCAGGGTGGTTTTTGGAACATACAAGCCTTATGAAAATGATTGAATTCGAAGTCGTTGTAAACACGTATTCGCTTTCATGAAACATTGATACAAATTTCTCCGAATGCTTTTAACAGATTTAAAACATCGCTTACTCTCTTATTTGTACATTATAAAAAAATGTAATACGTTCACGCAATATGGAGGCAAACAACACTTTTGTGTACATTTATTGATAACATGCGAATCTAATGGATGTGTATTTGTTCTCTTTACAAGCTTGCAATATCAGCAAATAATGTTCACCCTCACAGTAAAATCAAAGCTCCGTTTCCAAATTCAATTGCAACTCATTATGACAAATAGGGTATTTAATATTTTTCTAGTACGATATTTACGAAAACAAATATGAATACTCGTATATGAAAGAAAAACGTTTCAAGATTGTTTTGGTAGGTATTTTTACTTTTTGATATACGTATAGTACGGAGTAATATACGTAGTATAGAGAAAGTTAAGTAATGCTGTGGATAATCGATTTCAAGATTTCAACGGAAATACAGTTTTGGGTTCCTTGATATCGATTTTTTTAACGTCTGTCCGTCCGTCTGGTGTATGTAGCGTCTAAATTATGCTTAGGATTTTTTCCAAACTGAATAAACCCCTGAGTCCAAGCTCTGCGATTTTGAAAAACCATTAATTTTAATGTGGTAACGATTTTTGAAATGTTTAACGATTTTGAAAAACCAATTAATTTTGGGTGGTACTTTAGATGAAGCTCTTGACACATTCTTCTTTTCTTTTACATTTCTTGTAAGAATATAGTGAAATACACTTATGAAGGTGGCATCGTCGATTTTCACTGATAACTCTAAATGTTTGAAAATTGCAAAAGATTGAACTCCTTCATTAGTTCTTTCATTAAGGTCATGCATTTTTTAAGTAGTAGTTTTGGGTCAATACTGTGTGCAATATGTGCAATTTAAAAAAAATAACAAAAACAATATTACCTCAAAAAACAGTTCTAATATTTTACTTTAAAATTTTTGTTGGGACAATGCTAAATGTACTGTAGAACATGATATAGATGCCATTTTTCTCCATTCTGTTGTTTTTAAAACATTTCAATGGTGTATTTTTTACTAGCCTCTCACGTCGTTATTATTTACATTAGCGGCAATTTGTTCACTTTATCGCATTTACGAGTCTATATACTTCAAATGATGTCTGATAAAGTTTCTCGAGAACTAAAAACTCTTCTGTGAAAACGAGCTCAAAATTCCGCTTTTTCAGAAATATTCAAATGTCATTTTCTCAAAATGGATCCGAATTTTTTCTTGAAACTTTTCGTACGAATAGGGCCAATTGCACTGTTTGGTAAGACAAAATTATTTCTGATGTATTCTTTTGATTTTTCAAAATTCACACAAATGTATTTTTTAAATATATTTCACGCCGTTAATGTGCACATTTCCAGCGATTTGTATACAACGAAAATGTTCATATGGGACGACGACATGTGCGCCTTAATGCCACTTCCACCAACGCCCTCCGTGCTCCAAGAGGCTCACCGGTGACGGCGATTGAGTCAACTACTGAGGTTATTAGTCCTGAAGAGTAGTGTATGCCATATCTCTGGAGGTGGTGGATTTTCTCTTCTCCTGAAAAATTAGATCCGGGGCTTACTCACACGTCGGCCTGCGGCTTTTTCTCACCCAAAATTATCTCACGGCGGGACACCAAACCTATCGAGACAAGCTCTAAGCTCCAGATTGGACTTCCTATTGATTCATTGATTAGTGATTCCGGACGTGTCAACTGAAAAGGTCATTAGTCCCTTAGGTGTAGTGAATGTTTTTATCGTGGGAGATGGCGGTGATCTTCCCCCGTTGGATGGCAAGACCTCGCGCAGATCTACGACGGCTTGCGTTGTTTTCCTCAACCAAGTATCTCCCACCAGTGGGTCACCACTCCAGTTGGAACAAGCTCAAACCTCCCGACCGATCTCCAACCATGTATACTGCAGTGCATATAAGTGTGTTTGTAACGGATGAGGATAGAACAAGGAAGAGGAAGGAATGATCGCGCTCAGTCCGGAACCCGTTTCTTATGATATTGCTGCAGCGTTCACCTGATGTTTACAGCAGAAATCTCAGAAAACTACCGATCAGAGCAGCCGGGAGGGAGAACGTTCCTCCAAACAGTTGAAGAATTTGACCTAAGAATGTAGCTAGTGTCAAAAATCCTCACACCGTCGGGACTCGAACCCAAGAACTTCCCGATCAGAGACACTGTAGTAACATCAATGATCCACCTAAGCGGATGGTCTCCCGATATGTGCGTGGTGTATTGTGAGTGTGGTCTCCTGACATGGTCGTAGTGCAGTGTGTATGTGTATGTGTGGGGGGGTGTAAGTGGAGAGCGGGGAGGAGGACGAAGAAGAACGATCACGCACGGTGGTGACACGGGCGTTAGTGTACTGCCCCGACATTCACCTGGTATTGATCGGAGAAATCACGTAAAATTACCGATCCTACCAGCTCGCTCCCAAAATTCTCCTCCAGTCAGTGATTGAATTCGACCCTGACAAGGTAGTGTAAAATCCTCCATCGTAGCGACTAGAACTCTGACTCCTTCCTGTCTACCGCGATCCACGTGTGAAAGTTCACCCAATCCTCGATATTGATGTTTTCATACACAAAAGTTTTGTAACTTTATTACTTTTACGTCATGACATGTCACGTTTCATTTTCGATGCACTTTAGATTCGTCTGTTGCAGTTCAGAATGAGTTTACATGTTACTTTTCTGTAGTATACATGAACTTTTTGAATTTAATAAATATATTTTACAAGTATATTTTAATAGCTTTTATAGTTCTCATTACCTCAATCTAAATGTAGGATTTACATCAACTAGTTTTTTGGATTTATTGCAAAATAAGAGAAAATTTGCAAATTATTCAAATGACAAATTTCCGCACATATTGCACAAATATTTTACAAGTACACATTTTTAAGAGGTTCACGAATAAGTTGATGTTAGAAAAAGACAATCTTATGTTCTAATACCATTGCCTTGTCGTATTCATGTTCCACACATAATTAAACTGAGGAAGGGCCAGCAATTAATTGAAGTCCCGTTTTTTCGAATTTAGAAATAAATATAATACGTCATTTACGGCTGATATTAAATTCAGTACCAGGATAAAGACAACTAACTTAAATTAATAACATTGCTAACATCTGATGCAATTGTTCCCAGCTAGCTCCAAATAACAAAAATAGTGGGGAAACTCAACATGTGGAAGTATTCCAAGATAAAAAATCGTGTACAGATTTAATTATCTTATTAATTCAACTATGTTGATGAAAAAAGACTAGTAAGAAACGTATCCTAATCAGCTGATCTTTAGAATCTGATCTCAGAGATGAGCACATAAAAATTACTGACGTTGCGTCGCGTAAATATTGCCTCGTGCATTGCAATCAACTGACATAGATTTCTTTGTGGTGTTGCATTTGCTTTAGATCGGAGATACACAACCATTTCCTTTCATCGATCCCTTTTAAAAGAAAGTTCGCTTCATCACCCTCCTGGACGTTTTTCTAAAATACACTCCACACAAAATAATTAATACACTATTAAGTGCACATATATGACTTGATAACACTTAGAGAAATAATATAAAAAAGTTTTCTTTGGTTATTAGGATTATATTTTGTTATTTTTATACTATTATGTTTTTGAAGTTTTAGAAACATGAACAAGAAATATTAGACGTTTTGAACCATTTTATAAGAAAATAATCATTTATATTTACTTATATATATATATATATATATATATATATATATATATATACTACTTTATTTTTATTTTTTAAGTCAATAGGATCGTGATTCTACAGATGCTTGCCGGTGCATATTCCGCTATAGACCCCTCAATAGTCTCCTTCATCATCATTAACCTCCTTTAATATTTCATCGAGCCCCAGAGGATCGATACCGACCCCGGAAACACTCCTTGCGAGCAACGTTGCTCCAAATCTGAGCCTGGCCACTAGCGCACCCATCATCCCACGATTAGATGTTTTGAACCTTTGTGTAAGAAAATAACTACTTTATTTTTATTTTTTAAGTCAATAGGATCATATTTGTACAGATACGTTGCCGGTGCATATTCCGCTATAGACCCCACAATAGTCTCTTTGATCATCATTAACCTCCTTTAATATTGCATCGAGCCCCAGAGGATCGATACCCGCCCCGGAAACGCTCCTTGCGAGCAACGTTGCTCCAAATCTGACCCTGGCCACTAGCGCACCCATCATCCCACGATTAGATGTTTTGAACCTTTGTGTAAGAAAAGAACTAACTACTTTATTTTTTAAGTCAATAGGATCCTATTTCTACAGATACGTTGCCGGTGCATATTCCGCTGTCGACTTCCCCATAGTCTCTTTGATCATCATTAACCTCCTTTAATATTGCATCGAGCCTCAGAGGATCGATACCGACCCCGGAAACACTCCTTGCGAGCAACGTTGCTCCAAATCTGACCCTGGCCACTAGCGCACCCATCATCCCACGATTAGATGTTTTGAACCTTTGTGTAAGAAAAGAACTAACTACTTTATTTTTTAAGTCAATAGGATCCTATTTCTACAGATACGTTGCCGGTGCATATTCCGCTGTCGACTTCCCCATAGTCTCTTTGATCATCATTAACCTCCTTTAATATTGCATCGAGCCTCAGAGGATCGATACCGACCCCGGAAACACTCCTTGCGAGCAACGTTGCTCCAAATCTGACCCTGGCCACTAGCGCACCCATCATCCCACGATTAGATGTTTTGAACCTTTGTGTAAGAAAAGAACTAACTACTTTATTTTTTAAGTCAATAGGATCCTATTTCTACAGATACGTTGCCGGTGCATATTCCGCTGTCGACTTCCCCATAGTCTCTTTGATCATCATTAACCTCCTTTAATATTGCATCGAGCCTCAGAGGATCGATACCGACCCCGGAAACACTCCTTGCGAGCAACGTTGCTCCAAATCTGACCCTGGCCACTAGCGCACCCATCATCCCACGATTAGATGTTTTGAACCTTTGTGTAAGAAAAGAACTAACTACTTTATTTTTTAAGTCAATAGGATCCTATTTCTACAGATACGTTGCCGGTGCATATTCCGCTGTCGACTTCCCCATAGTCTCTTTGATCATCATTAACCTCCTTTAATATTGCATCGAGCCTCAGAGGATCGATACCGACCCCGGAAACACTCCTTGCGAGCAACGTTGCTCCAAATCTGACCCTCACCACTAGCGCACTCATCATTCCACAATTAGATGTTTTGAACCGTGATGTAAGCAAATAACTAACTACTTTATTTTTATTTTTTTAAGTCAATAGGATCCTATTTCTACAGATAAGTTGCCGGTGCATATTCCGCTGTCGACTTCCCCATAGTCTCTTTGATCATCATTAACCTCCTTTAATATTTCAACAAGTCCCAGAGGATCGATACCGATACCGGAATCACTCCTTGCGAGCAACGTTGCTCCAAATCTGACCCTGACCACTAGTGCACCCATCATTCCACGGCCCCCTCTTTTCTTTCCCGCGGCCGCTGCGATCGGCGGTCGCGTGACGGCCACTGGCGGGGCCGGGGGCGGGGCGGGGCGGGGCGGGGGCGGGGCGGGGGCGGGGCGGGGGCGGGTGGGGGTGGGGGTGGGGGTAGGAGGTCAGGAGCGGAGGCGGGGCTGGTGCATGGCGGGGGAGCGGGGCGGGGGAACGAGGCGGGGGGGCGGGGCGGGGGGCGGGGCGGGGGGCGGGGCGGGGGGGCGGGGCGGGGGCGGGGCGGGTGAGGGGCGGGGGCGGGGCGGGGCGGGGGCGGGGCGGTGGCGGGGTGGGGGCGGGGCAGAGGATCGGGGAAGGCCGGCGCCTGGTTTATTTACCCGGCGGTAATGGCTCGTGTGCGGAGCGAAAGACAAACGGTTCTCGAAATCGTCTGCCGCCGTCCGCCGGCTCCAGCGATCCGCGCCCCTCGCTGCGGCGATTTCAGGGCAGCTTTCACACGAGGCCCCGCCATCGACCCGCTCGACTAGGCCACGGGTTCAGACGTCTCTCTGTTCATCTCCACAGTCGCTAACGAGTCACGATTGTACACAGGCTTTCGATTGGCGAACAATGCTCCTCAGGAGCTCATGATCATTCTATTAGTGTCATTCATTCGTTCGTTTCTTGGTGCTCCCATTCACGTTGCAATCATTTTCTGATGTGGTTTTTTTTTTACATTCTCGTCTTACGAAGTTCTTAGTAATAGGAGAAATTTATGTAATCGTGCGTCGAAAAAATGAATTTACGACTGGAAAACTGTTTTGTCGGACTCTAGTAACAAAAGAGTGGATAAATCCTGTTGCTAAATGTAGAAAAAATTCTCCAACACGTGTTGTAGCCAGAATACATGTTATGTTGGTTCTTAATATCAAAAAATCGATTGACGTTAAAAAGTCTGTTTGTCCGTCGGTCCGTCTATCACAATGTGGTCAACGCTAGCGCCTAAACTGTTCAGCCGATTTTCTTCAAAATTGATATCCCACTCGATATGAATGATATCGTTACTTTGGTAATTTCAAACGGATATTTTAATTTTTATTGGTAGTTCAAATGAAACCACAAAAAACATCTTCAAATTTTTCTCAAAAACGGCACCAATGTTTTTCTTTTTTCTTTGAGATCGCCATTTCTGAGCATCTTTAAACAGGTACCTTCCATCGAACCACTCAAGTGATTTCAGCCTTCTCTTTGATGTCTACGAACACAGTCGACTCATGATTGCACTCCAGATTTCGATTGTCTCTTTGTTCGTCTATGTAACCAGCATATGCGTGATTATTTCATTGTGTCATTCAATCGTTCTTTTCTTGGCAGTCGTCATCACCTTACTATAATACCTAACTGTATGTTTTTCTTTTAACATCTGTATTCGTAAATGGTCATTTTTATGCAGTTTTCAGCAAGATACATACTCCTCTTTGTTCACTTCTACGAACTTGACCAACTTGAATTTACATTTTCATGTTTCATTTGTCTATTTGTCAACGTTCCTGTACGAACTCGTAATAGTTCCAATGGAATAAGTTGCATTAAAATGCTCTGAAATTTCTCACTATTTTAAATTTGATTATATCTTCATTGGATTTTTCTCAACATACTTCAGCAAACCTCACTATTTTTAAAATACTTCAAAATTATTAGTGATTTTGTAACAACTTTTAACAGATATTTAGTTATTGAACTATCAGCTTAAGCCATGTATCCTGTCATATCTCTCTTTTCAATAGTCATCCACTCACAATTGTATCTATTTTCACTGTCAGAAATATATTTTCTCTTATCATACGAAGAATTTAGTTTTTAAAACAGTTTACATTATACAAATATCAAATGAATAAAAAACGTGTTTGTATAAAAATTATGTTACAATAGAAGCAATTTACAAGAAGATATTTTTGAACCATGCCCCTTGCATTTTGCATGAAGTTTGATACACAAATAATAACGCATAATCATGGCTCAAAATACATGAAGCAATATTTGCTGAAATTATAAAATTACGAATTCACATAAGTGAGTAAGTGATATATTAAATGCAGTAAATAAGTTGCATTTATTCATTTAATAGTACATCATTACAGTCACAGATGTACATGAGAGAAAATGGCTATTTAATAAGCTGCAAGGTGAAAGTACAATAAAATTCGTCTCAAAATACATTATATATCGTGCCGGGCAGAAATAATGTAAGAAAAGCGTCAAATTTCTATTTTTTGTTCCTAATCATTTTTTAGAATAAAAGATAAATGGATCTAAGAGAATATGTGTGATTCAAATATTCTTCAAATCAATTTCAAGCTGACAGAATAAGAGAAACCAAGAACTGAACATGAATTTCAAACTTGTAACCTTTCTCTTGAAAATTAGTTATTTGTTACTCAACTCATATTTCCCTGCACAATAGATTTGTTTGTGTCGTCACAAAGCTGAACGAAATATAATAAAATATATTAGAGATAAAATATTTTTCTAACGTTATTGTTACACATTTCAATGCATATCAACATCATGCTATAATGTTTACTACAGTGAATTTCCCGAATATAAATAAGCCGATTTTTAATACCATACTAGAATTCTGTTTTTGTTTATCTATATTGTAGAATAGAACGTTTGTGTGGACAGTAAGAAAGAAATGTACAGCAATTTCCAACTGAAAGCAAAATGAACTAGAAATGTATATCTGTTCTTTTTCTCGAACGTCGTATACAGTTTAAGAGTGTGGATTTTCTTTACTGAAGTTTTCTCTCTTTTTCAAACACTTACAAGAAAAATATGAATTGACTAGTTGGACCCGTCGGAACATTCCGAACTTTGCAAATCATTGTTTTAAAAGTAAAATTAATTTTGGACGACCTCACTCCAACAGTGTGTTACATCATAGTGGCATGGTTTTTGCAGGTAGAGTTGAAAACCTTTAGGATACGCTCTTTTAGTTACATTATAGAATCCTTGGAAATATTTGTATTTGAATGCTCTGGTATTGTCAGATCTGTTCCAAACATGTAATTCGAGACTAGCTGTTTTTACATCACTGTCTCATTACTGACAGCGGCGCTCTGATATATGCGACAGTGGAACTAATTCGAATTTTAATGACCATAAATAATTATTTTAAATGCATATAATTATTAGGTAAAATTGCATTAGGTAAGAAATATTGCCTCCTAAATCTATTTGGCGATGTTTTTGTGATTCGGTGTGACAACTTACAGCAGTAGCTAATTTTCGTATCGAAGGTGTCTTGTAACAAGTGGCACCTTTCCAAAATCTAATGGGAAGATCCAAAAAGTTGGAGATTTGTAGATTACAGCATGAAAAACATAACTCGAGATGCCGTCTCATCACAGATTTTAGGGGTCCTTTACTAAGTTATAAGGAATAGTAAAGTGTTTCGTAGTGAGAAGAATGTTGCGGATTCCATTTGCCTCCATGTTTGTTAGTTCAAATTTCCACATTTTTCGTCTCAATCTCTTTGATGCAGAGCTGCGGAATAGTACCTACCAAACTATCACATTTTTATGGATTGTGACAACTAGTACAAAATTTTCATAATCCTTTAATATATTATAAGAGGTGCATCAAAAAAAGTTTCCCTAGGTCGTCAACAAAAAAATTCGTAGAAAACTTTATTGAAGCAGATAAAGCGTATACTGTGTTATTTTTCTACATAATCATCATCACAATTGAGTCCTTTGTCATACTGTGGGATCAACATTTGTTTGTGACGTAGAATCATGCAGTCTGGTATAGGTTTGACAGCCACTTGCAACTCTGACACACGTAATGCATGTATTGAGGTGTAAGGAAAGAGGAATTGATTGGAGACTAGTTCCGGACATTCATAATAACATTTCATACTTTTTCAAAAATCCTTAAATTTATAAATGACAAAGAAATATAACGGTAATTAGCTATTAATATTAGTATATAAAATCTTACAGAAACACTGACATAATTTGAAAATTTCTACAAGGGCAAAATTGATTTAAAAAACATGCTGAAGAGAGCAGAATGCCTTTTACCACAAAATCCTTACTATCCTAAGAAAACATAATAGCTTCAGTTACTCCGAAAGCACACTGTTCTGCTCCTTTGTATCCCGACATTATTTCTCGTCTTTAGAAAACGTTTCAGCGGCATTGAAATACGCCGAACTGTGCCCGATCGCATCAGCTCTACGCGTATTGCGAGAATCACACCTAGGCCAGCGCAGCCCTTCGTAGCGGTCCACGCACCGCGGACGCTCGACCACCGACAATTAGAGCTCGTCGCAGGATCAGCCCACAAAGCGCCCATTTCCACTGCAACTCTACACGCAAAGTCGTCCGGTGGCAATTGGTGCAGAATGCATTGGATCCTGTGAGATCACCTCTGCCACCGTCTAAAGGGCCGACATAGCCGCGGTCACCGCGCCGTGCCGCAACACAACGGGGGTCTTCAATAGGCTTCCATAGACTCCGACAGCGCTGCCCACATTAAATCGACCTGGGGCGTTATGAAAGGCAGCGCTTGCTAACTGGGCAACGCGGCTCAGCTGCATCAGCTAGGAACCACATGATGTTTGGTTGGTTGTTAGTAATTCCGGACGCGTCAACTTCTGAGATCATTAGTCCCGTAAGTGTAGTGTATGCTTTCTCCTCGGGAGGTGGCGGTGATCTTCCCCTGCAGAATGGCGAGTTTCGGCGCCGACCTACCGTCGGATAGCGGGGTGTCCCTCAACCAGCGGGTACGGTATCTCCCACCAGCGGGGCAGTGCCCCAGCCGGGACAAGTTCTAAGCTCCCGACCGGTCTGCCGGCATGTGCGGTAGTGTAGTACATATTAGTGTGTACGGGGTGAGGATAGGACAAAAAAGAGGAAGAAAATATCCCGCGGCTCGCTTGTTGAAGGACTGCTCCGACATTCGCCTAGTTTTGATCGGAGAAACCACGGAAAACTACCGAACAGAGCAGCCGGCCGCTAGAATTTTCCTCCATACAGGGACTGCACTCAACGTAGCTGATAATCTAGTGTCGAAAATCCTGCCGCCGTCGGGACTCGAACCTAGATCTTCCGGTTAGAAACACTGCAGTGACAGTTGATTCACTGAGTCACCTCCCCGGTGGAACCACACGGCGTTCATTGTTAAATCTCGCAGGAGTTAATACAATTGATAAAATATTTGCCACGCTTGGTTCAGAAATATGAAAGGGCGTCAGTGAGTGATGCGGTATTTCCATGCGTATCAACTACTTCGGTCCTTACTCACGTGATAGAGTACATGTTGTTGATGGATTAACTAGTGATAAGGCCCATAGTTCTGTAAATGTAGTGCATCTATATTTCTCGGGAAGGGGCGGAGATCTTCCCCCGCTCGACAGTAGATCCGGCACCCCCACTGGCTTGCGGGGTTTTCCCCAAACAGGTATCTCCCACCGGCGGAGCATCGCTTTTCACCTGTCGGGACAAGCTGTCATCTCCTGATTGGACTCCCGCCATATGTGGAAATGTAGTGTATGTAAGTGCGAGTGTAAGTAAGGAGTGAGGATAGGACAATAAATAGAAAAGAAAGATTGCTCCCGGTCGGTGACCTGTTTGATAGGGTACAGTCCCGGCATTTGCCCGGTGTTGGTTAAAGTAACCACGGAAGACTCAACCAGAGTAGCACTAGGATTTTCGTCCAGATAGCACCTGAACTCGAACATCAATTTATGCCCTGAACCATCGAAGTTTGTTTTTAAAAGGAATACAGCGATTTTCGGCCGTCGCTGGAACGTGAGATACGGCACGGAAAACTATCGACCAGAGCAGTCGGTCAGTAGAATTTCCCTCCAGGTCCTGGCTGAATACGACCTATCTGCGTAGCGTCATGTTTAAAACCCTAGAACCTCCGTGTCAGAGATGTTGCAACGTACGTGTTGTTGTCACTGATTCATCTCAGTCGATCAGAAATACTTAAATTAACTCAGAAAAATAAAAATAAATAATTGAAAGATTTTCTAAAATAAAATTGGAGTCTCCAATCTATATCACGTATAAAATTATTACCTGACAAAATGGAAGTATACGAAAATAAAATAAGCTGAATAAAATGCAAACACAGTGACAATACATGATTATGCCATGCTCTTACATATAAAATGTATGAATGAACATCGCCCTAAAGAAGATACGGTGAACCATCATCTTATTGGGAACGGAAAATCACAGACGTTTTTAATCTGAAAACCAGAAATTTAGCAGGAAATGTATCGAAGAGTGGCTTAAAAAGAAGAAATGTGTAACATAATCAGACATAAACCACCATTAATATATATATTAAAATTTTGTCTGTTTCCAAGATATTTTCTTCAATACATTTTTCACTTACCCTGAAAATTACAATCTTCCAATGTTGTCATTATTATTAATATAATAGTGTTATTACAACTAGTAATTCATAAAAATTCGCAGTGCTATAGCTCTAGGGTATTTTAATATCGCAAATAAACCAATGGTCCATTCTCTGACTTTTGTATTATTTTGCAGGAAATTCACAGTAATCAATGTATAATAAAACTTTGAGATAAAGAAGGTGGTTCGATATTTCCAAGAATTCGAGCAAAATATGCCCGTATTATTGATGTTCAGTATATTATATTTACGATCGCTCATCTGAATTGAGAAAATTCATGCAATCTCTCATATTTTAAAATGAAAGAAGTAACAAGTATATCTACATTACTGAATTTCAATGCGACCAGACATTGACAGATCACTACCTAGCCTCCGGCTTATGTAAATCGACAATATCTCATTTCTGTGTACCCACTGTATTCTAATACTCCTACAACAATGATTACTTACTGATGGCGTCATGTGACAACAAGGCTCCAAGGAGCAGATCGTACGCCATTTGCTACACACCTTTTGGTTTATGGCACTATTTATTGCCGTATTGAAAATAAATAGAAAAAATTAAAAACATCAGCCTTTATTCCAACAAACATGAAAAATTCAAAGAAAATTTCTAATAAATGGAGTGATAAACGAATATTTTGTGCTTTGTTTTCCAAAAGTTTTGACAGCCTCTTATAAAACCAAATAAAAAGTACTACTTTACGGTCCAGATCGAATCAAATGTTTAGTATCAAAGTTTTGAGAAGTAATTAATGCTTTATGAAGTTTCAAGGAAAGCTTTCACAGTCATTTCAAACAGTTTTACGGTCTGAGACAAGAGGAAAGTCACAAGAAACTCAGCTGTCGACCGAAAAACGGAGAAATTTCCTCCCGCATAAAAAGCGAACAAAGACGAGGTTTTGCAAAAGGCGAAACAGACACTGAATTGGGAAAGAATATGAATAACTTAAATCATGCAATATCTTGAATACTTTACTCTCAAGCGTCAAACAACTCATCTTCAAAACTTAGACTTATTCCCAGACGTTAAATTAACGAAATTCAAGAATTAAAAAATGCCTTCTGGGTCAAACAATTTAAGCTACTATATTATACCTGTGGAAATCATTATTTAAAAAGAAGCGACAAGAATCAAACGTTTGTAAAGATTTCATATCTCTTATCAAATGTTTAATTCTACAGATAAATTATAAACACTTAACATAATAAATTTGTATTATTTCGTGAGTCACGTTGCTTTGCAGTTGTATACGATGTAAACTCTTCTAAAGCATAATTTGTAATTACTCTCAATAATTATAAAAATAATCATAAATAATTTTCCTTAAAGTTCTGCGTTCTCTTGAATCTTCAACCTGGATCTAGAAACCTATTATGACTTACCTACATGAGTGACCGAATTTGTAACCAATAATTATATTGTTTAGTTTGACCCAAAATCAATATTTGTCGCAAATAAATAAATTGAACATCAAATGTCAAATCATGTTTTTGATCCGTAGTGTCAATTATTAAAGAAAATTGCGATGAGGGGAAGAAATGTGGATCGTTTGCGCTCTTAACTATACGATTATTTAAAAATCAGATGCAATATCAGCATCGCTAATTACACAACATTTTTTAGAGCTCGTTTGAATGATCTGACAATATAACTAGATTGTATGAGTTCTTTCAGTACGTTAATCTTTCCCCAAAGTTTTCAAAGTGTTCCGTACATTAGCGAGGGCACTTGCGGAATTCTCGGTTACCCACTCAGCTAATTGTGAGACCCACCTCAACATAACATTCACACACACATACGAATAAATGCATCCACGCACGGAACAGCATTGGAACCTTCAGTCTAGACACTGAGTCGGCACTTGTTCTAACCCACTTCTAACACCTCCTGACAGATCTGCACATTGAAAATCGAAGTGACTGTACACAAAAAAGTGTATTCTCATCTCAGCTACCGCTTCTAAAAATATGTTCTGGGTTCTGGATGCGTGTCAACTAATCAATACCCAATACGGACTGTAGTATTAGTTACTTTTTTAAATTTATTATGACAAGAGGTCCCAACACTTCTTACTTTTTAATCCCATTTTGTTTAATAACCAAGGACCAAAACAAAAACAGTTTCTTTCATTATTTCTATTACTTGAGTTGTATTATTGCTGTTGGATTATGGTGTTTAGGGCGGAATTATAGGTAGATGTTACTTTGACGGGCGTTTAGACGAGATTATTTGATATGCTACAAGTGTGATATACAGATGATATCTCACTCCTTGAAAATTCATTTCTCGAATCCGTGTTTGAATCCGCAAACTGGATTCTGAAAGACATTGTGTTAACTTCCACACTTCTGGGACCTTCTGAAAAGACAATATTCCGCATCATATCTCCCTTCCCCTTCCTTGACTGCAAAGTACTTCGCAGGCACGTTCTCTCAGCTAGTTCCCTCTTTTCGGGGCTCCTTCGCAGCTTCAGAGGGGCCAGGAGTTGTGTGAGGCCCGGAAACGCCCCCGACTTTATTACCAGACATTGGCGCGCGCGTTTAAGACGTTGTTATGTTGGCCATCGGACGTGACGCAATCTCTGGCTTGCCGCAGCTAATGACGTCACGACCGTGCCTCGACGGTCCCGCGACGATGGCACAGCCGGAATTGTGGAGGTACGCGAGCCGTTCCCTTCAACTGGTGGACTTGCCCGCAGACAACCTCTGGAATCGCACTTTCGTGAAGACTTGGTTGACGGATGAACTGAAATGAACTACATTATTTTGATCAGTTTTTTTTCAGAACATGAATGCCATTTCTCTTTGTTTCATGAACACAGTCGACCGACTTTTGCCGAAAGCAGCGAGACTGACGATGACGGCAAAGCCGTCGAAAGCCGGCTATCTTAATAAAGCTAGTATGTTGACGAAGATGGCCTCTTTTATTTCTTCTGATAAGAACGTCAACAACACCAAATCAGAATTCCCCCAAGTCTTTGTTTAATGTTAAAATTGAAAAAGTATTATTCCGCTATTGATCAAGAATTTGTATTAGAAAGTAGGAGAAAAGATAACAAAAAATGACGAGTCAAAAGTAACATTTATGTTTGTAAATTGATTTTAATAGATTATGGTGCGGTAAGGAAGTTATTTTTATAAATATTCTAGTTGTTTTACAGACGTGTTTAGTAACGTCAACTAATTTGTTGTTTTTTCTTGACAAATAATCTCATTGAATGTTGTTTAATGTGTCACAACTGCACCCATAAAAAGAAACTATAAGTGAATTGGAATGCAATGTAAATTTTGTCTATACAAGAGGCGAGTAATTTTTCAAACACTTAACGCACTACACACCATAAATCGAAAAGATTCTGGCTTCAAACTTCGGGATCGATTATTTAAATTCTTGGATCTCAGAAACGTCAATAGAAATTGTCTCCATACGCAGCGCATATTCCTGTCAGCCACTAGTTCCACTGACCTGAGATCCGAAAAATCCCGCAAGTGTGTTAGATGCCTTACCCTCTCATCTAGAGGAGGCACTCGGTAACTTGAGCAAATGTGGAAAGAAACATAAAACAAGCCATTGTTCAAAATTATTCAAACACGCTGGACATTCATTTTGTTGCGTCTTTTTTGCAACACGTCTTTCACACGCCTTTCTTTGGCATTGAGCGTTTCTGCAGTAATACTCCGTTAAGATTTTGTCGTTTTGTCTAACAAGATCGCAGTCAGCTAGTGCTTTTTAGCCCTTCGGCCAGGAGCCCAGCTCTGTTAATAATCGGAATTCTCAGACGGTCACCTGTCCAAAAATCCGTGGTGACTCCAATTGCTTAACTTCTGCAACTTCACGGAGCGTAGGTAAGCAACTCGGCTAGCGAGCCGGCAAGCTTCATAGGCAATAGCCATTGAACTCTTCATATATAACTTCCTGAAATCGGTGTACGTGAAACAAGACATACTACTCCCCATAGACATCTATTTACGAACGTACTGCATTTTTAAAAAAAATTCCTACTACTTGTTATGAGAATAATACTAACTTAGCCGATAAAATCTATTGACAGTATGTTTTAGCCCTTTGTTAAAAAATAACACTGTAAGTCGCCAGAGTTTTAGGAAACTTCTTTAGAGCTTAACCTCGAAGGGTGTAAGTCCACAGCGGAATGACCAAGATTAATAGCATTACACATGACACATATTCTCTTGAGCAGGCCAAATCTCATGAACAACAGCTGCGGGAGCTTTTGAAAATATTTATGAGTATCTTTACATTCAATTTAGGGAAATGTTTCATTCAATGCACAGAGGTCGCGTCCACTGGGAAAAAAGGAAAGATTATTTTCCCAAAACTCGAGAGAGAGAGAGAGAGACAGAGACAGAGAGACAGAGAAAGACAGAGACAAATAGAGTCAAAGAGAGACAGAGAGAGAGAGAGAGACAGAGAGAAAGAGTTAGTCGCAACGAGAGCAAAACCTGAGAAAAAGATTCCCGTTCACGCATCATAAAGAAACAAAGATTACTTACCAGAGTTGAATATTTAAAACGCGAAACAAATGCTTAAAATGCAAAACAAACGGAACTGCTTAAAACGTAAAACGAATATTCCCGGCGTCTGCGTAATCTCTTTCCTAGAATGCCACCGGCAGGATCGAGTTATAAACGCGCAACTTAACTTAGAATCGTATGTTGCGGGGCGCAGTGCAACGAATGGAAGCCAAGCCGAGCGGGAGAGCTTGTTTTCGGTGCAGCCTCGTGGACGGAGAACGCGCCGCTTGTGGCGTTTGGCGCGCGCTCCGTGGCGCGTACGCGGCGGATTAGACGCCGCCCAGGGACGCCACGGCACCGCTCCGCCCGCCCCCGAGGGCTTGCAAGCATTCACTTTTGGGTGGCCACAATATATATATATATATATATATATATATATATATATATATATATATATATATATATATATATAATTGTTGGAATATAACGGCTTTTGATTGATTAGTGTTCTGGGTGGTTCAACTGCTAAAAGTGATTGTTAGTGATTCCGAGCGCGTCAACTACTGAGGTCATTAGCCCCATAAGTGTGGTGCATGTTTTTATCCGGAGGTGGCGGTGTTCTCCTGCTGGATGGCGAGATCCGGCGCCGACCTACTGTTGGCTATCGGGTTTTTTCTCAACCAGGTATCTACCTGCGGGGCGCCGCCCCAGCCGAGACAAGTTCTAGGTTCCCGGCCGGCCTCCGGGCATGTGTGGTAGAGTTATGAATGTTAGTGTAAGTGTGTGTGTAAGGGGTGAGGATAGGACAAGGAAGAGGAAAGATCGCGCGCGGTCCGTGGCCCGTTTGTTAGGGTACTGCTCTGGCATTCGCCTGATGTTTTTAAGAGAAATGACTGAAAACTATCCATCAAAGCAGTACACCATCCCAACCGGGACAAGCTTTCGACTGGTCTACCAACATGTGTGGTAGTGTAATAAATGTGTGTGTGTGGGTGTAAGGAAGGTGTGATATGAAGGTAGGATATGGAAGAGGAAGGAAATATCGCGCGTGGGCCGTGACCCATTTGTTAGGGCACTCCTCCGCCATTCGCCTGGTGTTGATCAAAGAAATCATAGAAAACTACCAACTAGAGCTGCAGGACGCTAGAATTCTTCTCCATACAATGGCTTAATCGACCTAGCTATATAGCCAGTGTCGAAAATTCTTCCACCGTCGGGATTAGAACGCTAGGACCTCCTATTCACAGGCACAGTAGTGACCTCAGTTAATGCCCTGAGTCACACTGAATCAAATAATATTTTAAAATAGATTTATATCTCCTACCTATGATTTTCTACTTTTCATCAAAAGTTTCTTCAGCTGTAACGATTTTACAGCGTGGAATCATTTTTGTTGACCAACTGCATACTTTACTAATGCTTTTTTGTTTTACATCACACGCTGTTTATATTGTTTTTGATGATAAATAAACATATTTACAATGAAACGATTCCAATGTCAAATTCTTATGACCATATGTGAAGTGAATGAATACATGATTTTGTTGGTTAGGTGGTTATGAAGTTATTGTAATGGAATCAGAGGAGACTCGGGATATTCTCGAGAAAACCTGCCGTGATTTGACACTGCTAGGTTCAATGAATGTATGTATGAACTTTAGCACAACAGCTCTATGCGAGTCAAGGCCTACCAGCGGCGCCCCGGCCTTACAACCGTGGGTTGAGGGGTACATATGGTTAGCACATAGCGATCCCTACGCCGTATCTCTGGTCTGCTCAGCTTGAGAAGTAAGTTTTCTCATCGCCACACAGCAAAGTATATTGTGACATTGCAAGGAAAGCGCACAGGTAATTTTTGCCCCGACGGGAAATCGAACCTGGGATTGCGCCGTGGAAAGCGAGCACGTTAACCAACGAGCTACCGAGGGCATTGATGGGTTAAATACAACCTCAATCTACAGAAGTGAGTTCCAGCGGTCGGTCGCTCTGATTCGTTGTTTCTCATAGTTTCTCAATCAATACCAGGCAAATACTGGAGCAGAACCCTTACAAAGGAGTCAAACTTCGCGCTTAATCTTTTCTTCGTCCTTATTCCGTCTTTTTTCTTATTCCCTTATACTTATTGCACCACTACCATTACGAGTGGTTCGCACATGTTGGGAGCTTAATACTACATTACGAAACGATGATGTAATGATGATTATTAATAAACGAGTGTGATATTGCAATACGAGCGAGTGTCGTAAACTTCACACGAGTGTATTAATACTCATTATATAGAGTTTCATACGGTAATTTTTCTACAGCTTATAGTAAGTTTCATAAGTTGAACTTTTATATTGAATCGTTTCGTGGCTGTTAACATACAGAATTCAGCCAAGGTCATCTAGTGGTCAGCTACCCTATCCGCCACAGGTGGCTTTGGTTTACCACTGAGCTAGTCAAATGGGATCAAAGTGAAATTACGATCGAATTTATTTTAAATAATATTTCACGAAACAATTGTCAATAAACAAATCAAAACTGACGAGGATAATAAAAATTAAATGTAGTTTTAGTGTTCACAATCGAACGAAACGCAACAAGGATTCTCAATATGGTCAATACTTGGATACATACCCTAAAACACTTCATTGGTTAACTTGAGGTTCTAAGGATCTGGAGAAGCATATTTTTGTTGAAACGGCGACGTTGGACTTTCCCCACCTCGCGCGCTGCCACTTTCTCATCAGACTCCACGCTGAATTTGCTCACGAAACAATAGAGTTCACAGAACTGTCTATCCTAAAGACAAATTCCAGAGATAAAACTTTAGGGATCTCTTCACTTCCTCTGCCCTCACAACGTTGAAAGTCATTGACACCGCGTTGACAATATCTAGTTACTTTTAAGCGATAATGATTAGGGTGGCGAGAGCATTTTTGGAGTTGAGCACATCGGTACTAAAAAAAACTTTAGAGAACAAGTAAAAAATAATCAAACAATAACCTCAAAAATGCAAAAACAATGCTTTCTAAACCAAAAATGACAAAACTGTACCAACAAATACATGTCGGAGGTCTCAAAACACTGTGGAATATGTTAATACCAAAGAAGTGTTTCTCAAGAACGAGAAAAAGATGCAAAATCATCAAAATCCTAGCCCTAGTAATGAGTATCATTATGCAACGGAATGAAGTCAACATGACAGAATTCTACGACAGGTAAAAGAAAACTTGTTCCGGCTAGAGCGGCGGCCCATTGGAGTACACAACAGAAGAAGAGAAAACCCCACATGTCGAGTTGTCCGCCGCCGCTAGATCTCAACTGTTCAGCAGTGAACGGACACCTCCTCGCACCGGAAAATAATACACACTACACTTACGGGACAAATTACTAGTCCAAAATAAATAAAGGGCTAAGACAGGGATGTTGTATTGCACCAACTGTCTTCAAAATATATCTAGAAGAAGCTCTAAAAAACTGGAAGATAAAATGTGAAAGGATGGGTATAAAATTAAATGACGATATGTTATATTCACTAAATTTTGCAGATGACCAAGTGATATTCGCAGAGGATGAAGACGATGCACATTATATGTTAAGAAAATTAAATGAGGAATATGGAAAATGGGGCATGAAAATTAATTTCAAGAAGACAGAGTACATGCCGGTAGGAGGGATAGGAAAATATTTAGTAATGGAGGATGGCTCGGTTGTTAAGTGTTGTCAGACGTATTTTTTGTGTTTTATTTTTTTAAATATTCATTATCATTTTAAATGTTGTCAGACGTATTTAGGAACAATTTTAACAGACCAAGGGTGCAGTAAAGAGAAAATTAAACATCGCATTCGGCAAGGAAAATCTGATATTCGGCAATTGCATTCAATAATATGGAATAAAAATATTTCTAATAAAGTGAAAATTAGAATTTATAAAGCAATTGTGGAAATTATATCACTGTATGGTGCTGAGTTGTGGGCGATCTCAAAAAGTAATGAGAAAAAGTTAAAGGCTATTGAAATGGAGTATTGGAGACGCAGCTGTAGTGTAACGTTAATGGAAAGCATCATGAATGAAAATATAAAGCAGCAAATGGGAGTCATGTCGGATATAATGGATACAATAGCAGGGAGAAGGTTAAAATGGTATGGTTATCA
Organism: Teleogryllus occipitalis; assembly: GCA_011170035.1. Classification (NCBI taxonomy): domain Eukaryota; kingdom Metazoa; phylum Arthropoda; class Insecta; order Orthoptera; family Gryllidae; genus Teleogryllus; species Teleogryllus occipitalis. Next base: position 100,396 of record BLKR01002199.1, read on the forward strand.
TGCCGGAGGAAAGATGGCCATCAAAAACTTGGTGGTGGCAGGTGCCAATGCACAGAAAGAGAGGTAGACTAAGACTCACGTGGTATGATGGTGTGCGACAATGAGAGATTGTCACATCGAAGATGATGATTGGCAAGATAGAAGAAGATGGAAGCTTGGGTGCGAGAGACACCGCATGGTGTAGTTCCCCTCGCAGAAGAAAAAGAACTTACGGGACAAATGACCTGAGTAGTGGGCGCGCCTGAACAGGGACCAGGAAACACTCGCTGTGTCCGCGGCGTCTTCGGCGGCGAAGAGGCGCCCTCGGCGCCGCGCGGCCCGCGGGGAGCGCCTTATTGTAGGCGTAATGCGTTATCGATTCCCGCGCCGCCCTGGGGCGCGGCGGCCCGGCTCCTGAGTGTGAGCGCGCGTGGTGCGGCGGCGTCGATCCGCGTCAGCAGCTCTTCCAACGCGCGCCGTAGCTTCTTCGCGCTTCGCCAGCAGGCTGGCACATCGATCACGCGGGGTTCCGCACCATGTCGATCGTCGATTCCGTGCTATAACGGTCACCGTGCCGGGCTGTTTTACCAAGTTGACCGGTTGGAACCCGATCGAAGCCGTAGATTTTAAAGGGCGAAAAATCCTTCGTACGCCTCCCTTAGGAGGGAAATAAACCCGGCTGTCCCATGTAGTAGATTTACTGCATGTAAAAGATCCTCAAGCCTAAAAGAAGACTGAGCTAAATTCAAAACGCCTGTTTCGTCGCCCAAGATAATTCCTCCTTTCCCCGCTAGATGGTGAAAGGAGCGCAGCGAAATTTTCGTGGTCAGACGGAACAGTGGGCCTGATAGCCCGAGTCTCGTCACGTCAAATAAGGCATTAAACTAAGTTGATGGATGACGGGATACAAACTTTACGAAAGAAGTTAAATTGCAATCTTTGTTAGTTGTAACTGTCCAAAATATGCTTTATTATTAAATTGATCCCATTAAATTTAAAGGCAATTAATTTTGAAAATTTCATTATATTAATTTGCTCAAATTGTACCACGTCCCGACAATATTTCTCGTCTTTTTTAAGTGCTGAAAAAATATTTTCATAAACATTTATCAGGACAAGCTACATTAAATTTTGAACAAATTGTTATCTAGTAAAATGTAACTTATCTAAACGTTGTACAAGTTGAGCAAATGAAAATATAATGGAATTTTAAAACTTCATAGTCTTTAAATTTAATGGGATCAATTTAATAATAATTAAATTGCAACCAATGATATTTAAACTAAAAATTGCACAAAGAATTGTGCAACATTTGAAAATTGGAAAGATTTCTACCAGAACATGAGTAGAATTGTTTAATAAATATTATTTACGAGTAGAGAAACCAACAATATACACTTCACCCGTCCCCGAAAAGCCACGCTACGCAACGATTCGTCCCGTTCCGCCATGCCACGCCACGCCCCGCCCCGCCCCGCCCCGCTACGGCCCGCCACGCCACGCCACGCCACGTCACGTCACGTCACGTCACGCCACGTCACGCCACGCCACGCCATGCCACGCCACACCACGCTACGCCACGCCATAACACGCCATACCACGCGAGCCACGCCGTGCCACGCTATGCCACATCACGCCCCACCATGCCCCGTCCGGCCCCAGCCCGCCCCACCCCAACACGCCACGCCACGTCACGCCCCGCCCTGCCAAGCCACTCCGCACCACGCCACGCCACGCCACCCACACCGCACCACGCCACGCCACGCCACGCCACGCCATACCCCGCCAGGCTCCACCACGTGACGCCGCGTTATACCACGGCAGCTAACCCGCCCACCGTTCGCTCTGCGCCGTTCGCTTCGGGATAAACATCTCGGAGGGCTCTGAATTATTAATGGGCATTCCCTGGAGGCACGCGCCGACGGCGGCGGCGCGGGGGTGGGGCAGGCGGTGACGACACGCAGTGGCCGTTGGCCAAGGAGCACCTGCAATAGGCGACCAGGGGAACGAGCGTGTCATCAAGAGCTCTGCAAACGCAGGTGCTAAAGGACATGTCGGTGAGGACTTGATCAGCACGTGGCATTGAAACGCTAAACAGCAGCAAAAGCATGTGATTATATATTTTCATACCGAATGAAGCATCTAACCAAGAAGAATATGTTGTGAAAAAAATTCTAAAATTAATACAGAATATTTTTTCAAAAAGGAATTGGATTTATATATATATATATATATATATATATATATATATATATATATATATATATATATATTTATACACATATTACTCCTAGTTATTAAGTTTTAAGGATTTTCATGTTTTATTAATGTTTTTGTTTCCAAAACTCGTTTACCTTCAGAGGTTACAATCATTCAATTTTGTCTGTGTACATATGTCTTTTTATGAAATGTTGATATTAAAAAGTTTCTTATGTCAAAATCTCGCATGGAATGACACATTTATTAAATATCATTTCTTACCAGTTTTCAGATTTTGCTTGTTTATTTTGTATTGTTTAAATTAACAGATATCTTCATGATTATATATTTAGCAGGGAATAGATATTACTTAAAATAATATTTTATACTTGTTCTTACAACAAAATCGTTACCTTACTTTGTAAAACTAAATATTGTGTCCTATATTGTACTGCAATGTAATAAAATCTATATACCTTGCTTTGTAACTCTAAATACTACTACTTGTAGTAACTATATTCTTATTCTTATCTTCAAAAGTACTTTCCTATCTTTTGCAAAGAGAGTTTGCATACACTAATTATCGTTTCTTTTAGACCTGTTATTCACCGTCACTTGTTCTCTATGCCTCCTTGTAATTGTTAACAATACAATTCACCCTTGTCAATACAAACTATTCTTGTTTAATGTTATTACTGAGCAGAGAGCTACACCCGTGTAATTCAATTGCGTAGAATATCAAGTAATTAGTTTAATTTCACATACAGTTGCATATTCCACAGGCTCTGAACAGGTGGAGTAGAATCGAAATGCGTCGAACCGGCAAAAATGTAATAGAATGTTCAAAAAGATCTCATCCTGTGTATTACGGTCGTGATAAATTGTTTCATTGAGGCCTTTGGCCTCAAAATTTTAGGTCATAAACGGCTTTGTTAAAGGTCATAAACAGCTTTTTAGAAGTTATTTAACGATATAGGTTAAAACATTCGGCCGAGTGTTGCAGGTTGCATTTGACATGATATTTAGATGCGTTTTTTTTTTCAAACAAATCCTTCATATGTTTAAAGTCAAAGAGCAATTCGTCACGTCTCCGTGAAATTCTGTTTCCTTAGAGACCTCATTTTTACAGATTGGTTGCGTGTGGGAGCAGCAAAAGGTATCTATCTATACTACTGAAATAACAGAAACATGAAGGTGATAGATGCAAAACGGGGAAATCTCAAAAGGCCCTGCCGCACACCCGTTTTGTGGATCACAAATTTAACGTATTTGAAAAATGTACTTAACTGAGTTTGAATTTAACCTATCTCTCTTATTTCCTGAGTTGTGATGAAATCTTCATGTTAAAATGGTTCAGAAAAAACATCCATTGCGCATCCAGCATCGTGGACCGGGAGGTCCTAGGTTTCGAGTCTAGATGATGGTGGACTTTCCAAACTAGCTAAAGAGCTAGGTCTGGAGGAGAATTCTAGCAGCCAGCTACTCTAATTTGTCCGTGGTTTCTTTGATCAATGCAAGGCGAATGCGTGATCGCTAGGGAACGGATTTGCTTGTAAATACATGTTTTTTACAGGATTTAGATACCTGCATTCAATAATAGTGTTTTGAGTTTACAAGACATTCTGAATGAATTGGAACTATTTTTCTTTTACATATTTTTACATATTTTGGTATAATTACTTATGTTTACATACTTTACCTACTACTACATATTTCGTCACATTGTAATACATTTATACGTCGAAACGGAACATTTCAGATGCGCGTTTGGATTACATGTTACGGAATCGTCTTTCTTAAAAATCAAATGGAATGCTGCTCGGCTTCTATGACCACTATATCTTCGCCATAATTGTCACCCCCCCCTCGCTTAATGTGTACTTGGAGTCAAGAATGACCGATCTGTGAATAAAAATAAGTTCAACCACGATTTTTCTCATGTTTCAAACAGTATATCCGTTTCTCGATCGAAAATTAACAAATATTTCTTACTGAAAATTGCCTTACGTGTTGTTCGATTGTGGGGGTGGGGGTGTAGAGGTAGAACCTACTTTCAGCCACTCCGAATGCTTGTTAAGAAGTGATTGGCGACGTTCTATGTTCGGAAAATGGTAGTAGAGGCCAATTTTAAACACAATAATGAATTTTTTTACATATTTACTATTTTTCTTACATATTTTGGAAAAAATAAGTACGCATGCATGTACATATTTTGCATTTTTTATTACAATAAATTCCGTTCCCTAGTGATCACTATTCTAACAGACAGACTGCGGACACGGACACGATATTTTCTTCCTCATTCCTGCTCCCTCCCCGTCCTTACACACGTTCAATTACATATCTGCAATTCCACGCACGACGGGAGACTGAGGGGGCTGAGGGAGGTGGTACCTCGCTGGAGGAGATATCTTTTATCTCTATCTTGTAGTTGTACTAGTTTTTGTTTTTGTTTCTTTTTTGCGAGATCATACATACTACATTTTACATATGTACTAGACGCTTACATTCTATTTTTCTAAAAACTAATTTGGATGAGGAAATCTTCTCTAGACACCTTTAAAAACAATTTATAACGGAAAATGTGACTTGAAATGCCTGATATGGATTTATGTATGGTCCATGTAATATATGTATGGATATATTATTTTTAGGAGAAGAAGTTTTCCGTAGTGTAACGTTGGCTAAGTATGGAATTTGGGGTATGGAGTGACAGAACTGGGCAGAGAGATATGTTATATGGTGTTGTATGCTGTCAATTTGAAATTATTTGTGAACCTGCAAGTTTGTGACAAAATAAGAAGCATTTGCGATAGTTCTAAGAAAATGGTTTTGGATTATTTGAAGCCTGTTAAAGTTTGTTTTTGCAGCGGAGATCCAAACTAGACTGACGTAAAAGAGGAGTGGTCTAATGATGGTCTTGTAGATTGTTATGGTGGTTGGGAATGGGAGGTTAGACGATGAATTATTGATGGGTTTTAGGTGTAGCATTTTTTTGGCTTGTCTTTTACTATTGATGTGTTGGTTCCAGTTCAGTTTAGCATCCATATTTAGACCGAGATATTTTAAGATAACGATTTTACGATGGGAGGAGTCAGTTAATGGTTTCATTATATATTATGAGGGATGCTGGGGATGTACAAGATCTTAAAGACAATATTTTGATAGCTGTTTTTGTGGGATTAAATTTAATTTTAAATTTGAAGCCCATAAGATTGAGATACAACTGAAGAGAAAAGGGAGATATCGGCAAGAGTGGAAACGCCCGCACGTCGGCGCCGGATTTTCAGCGATAGAAATGCCTTTGCAGCAGGGAAGGAACGCCGTCTCCGGGGCTACTTTGTGACGTCATGGGTAGGGATATATCCCACAGACCGGGTAGGCTATACACAGTTTATTTTACATGACGATTTACAGTATATAGAGGCCCTATCTCTGAGGCGTTTGTCGGAGCTAACTGCCTTCAGCCCTCCTCTCTACACGCGCCTTGCGGCGGCGCCAGCGAATAGCCAACTAGGCCGACTCGCAATGCGGCCTCTGATGTGCCTTGGCCGATACACCATCTGCCCTACAGTGGTAGAGAACAACTCAGCCGTGCCCAAACTCATCGGAGCACCTCGTGCATACAACAGTCCACACCAGCCTGGGCGGACAGGGTTTTGCAGTCTTACTGCGAGGAAACCAAGAAAATGTTACCCACGCGTGGCTTCGCGGCACTGCCTTATAAAGAGCCAAACTACGTGACCTCCTACGTCATCTAGCCCCCACGCGCTGCCCTAGGACGCTGGCTCACCGTGCGCGACACCTTGGCGCCAGTTACCTCCCCCAACTAGAAACCCCTGTGGACCGATGTAGCGCTCATTATTCGGGTGTCTATTTTCAGCCACCCTCATGCCCATACCATGCAATTGCTTCTTTGAACACGAAGCCAAACCCATGACACTACAATATCCTGTACCAAACTTACGGAACGAATTACCATTATAGTTGTGCTCAAAAACACTAAATACTCCTTACACTTTCTCCTTACTTACTACTTACAACTATAATTACCATTATAGTTGTGCTCAAAAACACTAAATACGCCTTATACTTTCTCCTTACTTACTACTTACTTACAACTATAGTTACCATTATAGTTGTGCTCAAAAACACTAAATACTCCCATACTTTCTACTTCATACGTAATATAGAGAAACTTAGGTAAAGCTGGAGGAAAAAGGCGCGATTATCGGCAGAAAATTAATGTTAAAGTTACTGACAGCGAAATAGGATATTTCTTGTTCATATACCGGTAGTCTCACTTAAAACCGGCCCTCTTGAAACGTGCTCTGTTCTTTGATTTTGGACGGACAGCGAATTCTAGTGGCTGGACTAGGAATAGTTTGATCTCCTATGATGCGTAGCAGTTTGTTTACAGACAGTTGTGGACTTTGTGTTTCGACTTTCATTTGTGCCTAATATTTAATAATGCCGAATCTGGGGTAAAAAAGAGTGCTTATTGTTCCAGCATTTTTGCAATTATTATTATATTTGTGAATAAAGCAAACCATTTGCGAGAGTGATTGCATCGTCACGGTTTCCAGAAATATTCTTTAGTTGTGCTCTTACTGTACCTCGAATTCTTGGTCCTACCACCAGAAAGCTCTGCTCTTTAACTCCCAGAAAAGGCGTATTCATCGGGAATAAATGGGTCAGTGTTAAGTAGTACAGTGTATGAAGTAAATTACTTCCTCTAACACGTTCTGTAGTCAGCATCAACACTTTGTGTGTTACACATGACACCAACAAATTGGTTTACAGCAAAACGTTTGACAGTCCGTCTGACTGTCTGTCCGCCAGGCCGTCAGTCCACCAGGCCGTCAGTCCACCAGTGCGTCAGTCCGCCAGTCCATCAGTCCGCCAGTTCGTCAGTCCGTATGTCCGTAAGTTCGTGTGTCCGTCAGTCCGTATGTCCGTCAGTCCGTATCTCCGTCAGTCCGTATGTCCGTCAGTCCGTATGTCCGTCAGTCCGTCAGTCCGTCAGTCCGTATGTCCGTCAGTCCTCATGTCCGTCAGACCGTATGACCGTATGACCGTCAGTCCCAATGTCCGACAGTCCGTATGTTCGTCATTCCGCACGTATATTTGATATTCTGCATTCGATCTGACAGATCTCGCCGTCCCTTGAATTTGAACGCGTATGTTGATTTAGGGGTACTTTACATAAACCCTCGACAATTTATTTTTTTCGGAAATGGCTTAAATTTTTTTGTTTAATTTTTTTGATAGAAAAAAAACGTATATAAAAATTAAGTCTCATTTCTCTAAATGTAAGAAGATTGGAAGAGCTCTTTTCTTTCCGCTTCTTCCCTCAAGTACAACATTCAAAATAGAGACTTTTTTCAAATGAAATTTGATATTCTCTCTTAGTTAATTAGTTTAGAAAAAAATAATTAAAATATTAGTGGTTGCCACGTAATACTGAGTGAGCTATGGGTAATTTTAAAAGAAACATTATATCATAAACATCTCCCAATTTTTAGCAATTTAAACGTTTTACACCACACATATGGTGTTTTTTGCATTAAATAACAAGACATCAACACCAATTTTATTTATTCCTTTGATTTTTCAAAAATTACACAAAAATTTTATTGAAATATCTCTCACGTTGTTAATATTTACATTATGGATATTTTAATACATTATTGCATTTGTGAACATAAGGGATCAAATTATTCCTGATTAAGTTTCTCGAAAACATAAAAGTATTCTGTAAAAATGATATCAAAATTGCGCATTTTCATAAGCGTTTAAACAACATTGTCTCGAGAATGGCTTCATATGTTCAAATGAAAATTTGCCTCGAGGCCCTCGTTTTACTTTTTTGTAATAATCTGTACAACGTGTTTGAATCTACAATTAGGGACCCGAAAAATTGAAAATTATTGAAGTGTGAAAAAATATATTTTAGACGCAAACAGCTACCAGCTGCGATATAGTGAGGCAGTTCCGAAGAGCTAGCCTAGAGTGGGAGATTAGAAAATTAACTAGGGCGGGGAAGTTTTTGCCACTCTTTAGCACTATTAGTGACTTTTTCATTGTCCTCTATTAGTGTGATATGATTCTATTATCTCTCCTGTCCGGTTAATGCCCATGTACAAGAGTATCTATTGAGAGATTTTTTTTAAAAATAAGTCCTAAAAGATATATTAAAAATTATTCCAAAACATAACTACTTCTAAACTTCAAGAGGTCAGTTACATCAGATGAAATAGTTTAATTCTTCTGAAAGATGGAAGTTACGGAAGGAGACAAAGGGGCGCGGAGAAGCATAGTACATGCTCCACAGCAAGCTAGCAATGTACAGACTTCATCTCCTGCTCTCTACGCTATTCTGAGTGCCTTCATTTCGACCTATGACTAAAAACATATATCTGCAAATTATATCTGCAAGACAACTCGATTCTTGGAAGAAGCTAACTCAGGAGTGGTCATTATTTTCGAGAAATTGGAATATATTCGTTCTCTCCCTGTCAACACACTTCAAATGGGGAAAAGTGAGAAGAATAACATTTCAGAACGATTAATATTTATCTTAAAATCGGCTTAAAATAAACAATTATATGCAAGTTAGTTGAATATTCACGAGCGCGGTATCTCGAGTGTGTAATTACTAACGTGCACATAATGATATTTTATCCACCTATAATATGTGGTTTATCTTATGTTATCGCCTTTTTAACATATCGGCATATTTTCTGTCTGTAGTGCACCTAGTATCATCGCCATCCAGAAAGTGTTCCGATAACACTTTCTTATTAAGAAGTCCGTTTTTCCTCGTGAAATATGTTTCAACTGTAATCCAATGTGAGATTTTTTACAGCACAAGTGCACGATTACGTATACAGAGGTTGTTTTCAAAAGTAAGTCCTAAAAAAAGTATTAACATTATTTCAAAACACAGTTAAGAACTCCAAAAACTTCAAGTACTCCGTCACATCGATTAAAATTGTTTAATCCTTCTGAAAATGTGCACTCAATATACTTTTATATTTTAAGTATAATAAAAGTGAGTATACAAAATTCTAACTTTGACAGAATAACAACCATCTTAGGAAATTACTGACAATTGTCTTTTTCTTACGTTTTTCTAAAATTTTAGCAAACGCCTTTGAGCAGGCTCATAAAATGGTTTTATTATTTCTAAGACAGAATCCGAAGTATGCCCAGAAAATTGAAAATATTTTTGTGGTCAAATATCCTCCCAAAAATATTAAGTGCTGGAGAATGCCGATTGAAACAATTTTATTTCATGAACCATTATCTTTGTTTTAAAAGTCCCAATAAAGGCTTCGATTCAGTTTTTAGTGCATAGATTAAATTGTTCTTAGAGGAAATCTCAATATCAATTATATTAATTGGGTTATCTAAAAAGTGTCAAATTTAATTCAGATTTTAGTAAAGAGAGACAAGACGGCACGTAATTTATAATTTCCCATATGCCTCTATAATTAGATGTAATCATGTTACACCTTGTGGACTAGAATATTCACAGTCTAGAGCTAGTGCACTTTAGAGGTACTCATGATCTCATTACGTTGTAATGGCTTGCGTGCATAGTAAGGTAATTTGCATTACTGTGATCTCTTGCACGAGCACGAGAGACCTGCGCAAGTTCTGTACATTGGCAATAATGTTACGTAATCATTTTGCTCAATGTCTGCTGCTATTTGTGTAAATATCAAGGTGAAAACAAAACATTGAACTAATCATTTCCTCTTCAAATATCTACTTTTATTAGCAAATTATTCGATGTTCAATAATTGAATCTGGTCCAGTCGGAGTAAAATGATAACACTTAAATGAAAACACATTGATCTGATACCCGGTGATAGCTGTAAGGTTTACTACTAGAATATTTCATCAAATTAGACCTCTTGTTTTCGTTTATAATGATGAACTTGATAGTTGTAATGAAACAAGTCGTTATGAAGAAATCATTTCATTTCATACTATTAACTAAAACCGTAAAACTCTTCCATCTGCTAGAAATAGAAAGGTGGAAAGCGAGCCAGAGAAATAATTACAAGTAAACCGGAAAAAAATGGGTGAATATGAAATAATCACCCGCAGGATGATAATTTTCGGACCCCACGGTCCGAAAAACAATTAAAAAATATAGTACTTCCTCTTTAAAATACTTCAGTCTCATCTTCGACATATGTGGATGAGAACATATCCGTTAAGTTTCAAAAATATTATTCCACGTTTAAAAATATTTTTTTACATTTTAAATCTTCAAAGTGAAGCGTTTGAAAGACAAACAAGAGAGCTAATCTGACGTTTTCTTAACACATGGAAGTGTTGGTACCGTTTGTTTCCATTAAAAATTTGTTTAAAAGTTAAAAGTTTGAGAACTTACATAAAAGTAAAAATATACTACAAAAAAATCAGGGAAGTGAGATCTATATTTAAATTATATAGCATAAGGTGAAAATATATTTCGTATTACTTACGAAGTGCTGAGCTTCTGTTCAAAACTAGATATTGTCGGAATTATTTAAAGTTAAATTAATGAGTGTAAAAGAAGCACATATGGCAGGTTTCTTAAATTGTACAGGAGAACAATTGATGCCTTAATCATAAGGTCCTATTATTAAAATCAGCTGAATATGGTATTGATTCTTCTTCCATTGAGAGATCCAGAAATCGAAAGTCATGAGAAAAAAATGAAGAAGGCATAGGTTCATTTCCCACTTCTTTTTCTGAATTTGCACAAGTATTATGTTGAAATATAATTTCAGAGCTTCTTAGTAAAAACCCTACAGGTGCTTCCCTGTATTATGAATTGACTGTTTTTGAAAATTCTGGAAATAGGAAATTTTTCTAGCCACTCATTTAAATGATGCTTAATGAGAACCATTTATAAATATAATTGCATAAAACTCATTATTGTTTGGAGGCAGACTTCATAAAACATGTAAACAATATTAAGAACATTGAGGTGGTAATAATATACCAACGGATGGCGGACTTGAGGAGTCAAGTTGTAAAGTTCATCAATAAATAATGTACAATTGGATGCGACAATAACAGTTTTAAACTGTTTAAGTTGATACAGGAGCTGAATTTTAATGTTTTTTGAAAAAAGTTAGCAAAACGATGGGGTCGCAATTATCCAACCGCGAGATCCACAGCCAATTTCGGTGAAGCACCAATCCTAAGGTTGGTAAACGTGCTCCCAAAGGCCTCATATTCAGCGCTTCTGATGTTTGTGTACCTCTCCAAAGTTAGTGACCACAGCCCCACACTCGCCTTCCACACGCCCACGGCTTTGCGGGCGGACACTCCAACGCGTCCGCTGCCACCTTCCACGTCCACGCCACCGCCCCCGCTGCCTCCGCCTTGGGCCTCCACGGTCGGTCCCTCACAGCCTTTTCCTCTCACTCCACCATGAATTCCCCCTCCGCCAGTGCCGCCAACTTCGTCTTCTTACATCCTCCACACTATTAACAGTCTACCAATTCCGTTTTCATTTTTGCCACCGGCTGTGCGTCCCCCGTCACCATTGCCAGGTCTACCAAAGCGCGCTACGAAGTGCACCGGGTAACGTTACATAGACTAGATACGTCCTCACTAGTAAGAGTAGCTCATATAACATGGAGGTTTTCTTTGAGTAGTTTGAGTCTCCTAACCAAAAAGTCATTATTTTTTAATCAGATTAATCGTGTGTCGTTAAGTGTCAGGTTTGTATTGTGTTTTTTTTTTGATATGTAATATTTAACTCAGAAAAAAGGCCGTGGGAGATGTGCGTGTAAGGGACAGCCGATTCACTTTAAATTAAATGTAGCGATGATGGTAGGCGGGCCGGGCGGGGTTCGCTGGTGACAAGGTTACGGGGGACGGCGGGGGACGGCGGGGGACGGCGGGGGACGGCGGGGGACGGCGGGGGACGGCGGGGGACGGCGGGGGACGGCGGGGGACGGCGGGGGACGGCGGGGGACGGCGGGGGACGGCGGGGGACGGCGGGGGACGGCGGGGGGCGGCGGGGGACGGCGGGGGGCGGCGGGGGGCGGCGGGGGGACGGCGGGGGACGGCGGGGGACGGCGGGGACCCGGCGGGGACGGCGGGGACGGCGGGGACGTGGACGGCGGGACGGCAGGGGACGGCGGGGGGACGGCGGGGGACGGCGGGGACGGCAGGGGACGGCGGGGGGACGGCGGGGGACGGCGGGGGACGGCGGGGGACGGCGGGGGACGGCGAGAGGACGGCGGGGGACGGCGGGGGGACGGCGGGGGACGGCGGGGGCGGCGGGGACGAGGACGGCGGGGACGGCGGGGGACGGCGGGGGACGGCGGGGGGGGACGGCGGGGGACGGCGGGGGACGGCGGGGGACGGCGGGGACAGCGGAGGGGACAAGGGGACGGCGGGGGACGGCGGGGACGGCGGGGACGGCAGGGGACGGGGGACGGCGGGGGACGGCGGGGGGACGGCGGGGACGGCGGGGGACGGCGGGGACGGCGGGGACGGCGAGACGGCAGGGGACGGGACGGCGGGGGACGGCGGGGGACGGCGGGGGCCGTTTGCCGATTGGAACTCGTCGCCGCATGTGTTTGCACCGACCGTTTGCGGGAAGGCGCGCGGCCTGGCCCGGCCCGGCCCGCCCGCGCTCATCATCAAATACACCGACGGTGGCGGCGGCCAAGCTCCGGCTACGGCCGGGTCGATCCAGGCTGCGAATGCGTTCCGGCGCAGCCCTCGCCGTAAACACTGCGCGGCAGGTGGGCTTGGGCTCCGGCAGCCTTGCGGATCCGATTATACGAGACTGGAGGAGAATTCTAGTGGCCTGCTGCTGTGACCGGATGATTTTCGTGGTTTCTTCGATTAATACCAGGCGGATGCCGGAGCAGTACCCTAACAAACGAGTCACACACCTCACACGATATTTCCTTCCTATTCCTTGTCCTATCCTCACCCCATTACACTCACGCACTTATGTGCACTACACTATCACACATGTTGGAACAGCAGTTCAGAGCTTAGGCCCTGCTAGGGATATCTGACGCGTAAAATCCCGCAAGACTACGTCTAGGTTAGTGCCGAATCGCATGTTCCACCAGGGGAGGAATAGTCACCGCCTGAATGAAATTTACACTTACGGGGTAATCAAGATCGTAGTTGACTCTCCATGTTTACTGATCTGGAGACACAGCATCCCATGCAGCGTTGCTAACGTTTCAGCCACTGTACTGAGATATTCCTCTAGCGTTCTAGCTAATGGTTTCAACGTTTCGTCTGTCATATTTGGATATTGTTCAAGGAGAATTTACTCGGCACAAGGAAGCAGTTCGCAAACTGAATAGTATATAAAATACTTTTAAGAAGCGACATCTCCCGGGATGTCAGTTTTCATAATTTTTAATTTCTTAATATAATTTACCTGTACTGTGACAAAGAAAATATTCAATGCATGAAGTCTCAATAATTTGAAACTTGATACAACTAATATTCCTGATAATTGATAAATTTTTCTCACAAGTGAGATGAAATTCATCTCTTTATAAAGAAAGGCTTTTTCCTATCGTCTAGGGAGACTGCTAGTTGGCACCAGTTAGTGCTATTATAATTTTTATATGTAACACCGGCTAAGTTTGTGAAAAGTTATAACTATGATGGTGTCAGTGAAAACTAAGCTATCTCGTGGCATAATTTCGTGAATATTAGACTTTCGAACTTTCAGAATCGTTAAACGCCATGAAGTCAAAAAGTGCCAACTAACCCAACCAGTGGTCTAAATTGGCCCACTACTTTCAACAAGGTGTGTATCAATGTCGAAATGAAGTAGGTTGGCCCGCTATTTTCAAGAGAGTGTGTATCAGTGTCAAAATGACGTAGGTTGGACCATTACTTCCAAGAGAGTGTGTGTGAGTGACCAAATGAAGTAGATTGGCCCACTACATCCAAGACAGTTTGTGTTAGTGACAAAATGAATTTTTTCAATGTTTTATTTAAACAAATAAGTTCAAAAAAGTTTATCGTGTTTTTCTTACAAAATATCATCACATTGGTGGCTACTACAGTCTTGGGGGATTCAAAAATAAGTAATCTAGTCTAGTTCCAGCAACTCTCTCTCTCTCTCTCTCTCTCTCTCTCTCTCTCTCTCTCTCTCTCTCTCTCTCTCTCTCTCGCTCGCTCGCTCGCTCGCTCGCTCTCGCACTCTCTCTCTCTCGCGCGCTCTCTCGCCCTCTCTCTGCTCACCGGCATGTAGCTCCATTAGCTACGTTTCGCTCCCACCTCCTCTTCCCCTCCTCTCCCCTCCTCCATAGCTGCCTGCGCACCTTCCCCACTTGCCCTCCCCGCCTCGAGGGCCAACAGGCCTACACGGCCGGGGTCACCCGACGAGCTCACAATGTACGTCTCTTGGGAGCCGGTGAGGCGTTTGTTTTGTGAGGGTTGGCTGGCCTGAGGGGCATCCCCGGCGAGAGCATAGCCGCGGCCGAACGGGCCTACACGGGCGCGGTCGGCGACTTGGGCTTGGAGCGACGGGGTGCGACGGAACCGGGCGGAAAGGGCGGGGCGGGGAGGGCACAGGCCTTGTAAACGAGGATGCGCCTACGGAAATATTTATGAAATTCGTGAATAATACGCGAAATCCGAGAACGGTTTCTGCGGGAAAAATTGTCTCGCCGGCAGCTATGCTTTCAACCCACTACCATACAAAATGGAGATATAATTACAAGTTCTAGGATCTCGTCGTTATGAGGAAAACATTTTTAATTGTTGTTAATATTTTGGTCCAAATTATTACAAATATATGCTTCAGGAATTTAATTAAATTGTTTCTTTTAGTCTCAACTATTTAATGTTTGGAATTTAAAGTAATCCCCGGGAGTATTTAGGTATTAGTTTAGTTATTTATAGTGTGGCATTCATAATTTTGAAATTCCTTCTAAAAGGTATCATTACTCTCTTAATACTGTTTAAAATTAATTTTTTTCAATAGAAAACATGATTAAATCATGAAATACAGCAATATTTATTGTATATATTTTATAAGCACTAATAAAGTATTTAACACAAGAAATTTCCGATTATTAATTAAAGAAACAACATATACATGATAAAAGTTACAGAACATATTTTTATTTTCATTCTTCATTTTACACTAATAAATTCTAGTTTTTTATGTCACGATTTTGGATTTCTTTTTTAATTTGTAAGATACGTCCCGGATGACTATGGAATACGCAGCCTAGAAATAAATAGACTAAATAATTATTTAATATTGTTCAAACATTGGTAGCAGACATGGCACTGCAAGCATATTTTAGGTAATGTACACTGGAATCCAGACAGAAAATTGTCTAATTACCAAAGTATAATAGTCAAATAACTACCGCCAGTGCGCTGTCTCCCACGATGTCATTGGAGTTGTATTCAGCAACCCTTTCCGAGTGTCCTCAGGGCTAATCTCCGTGCCGCGTTCCCGGAGCTAGAAATTGCAGTGCAGTCGATCGATTGAAACTAATTTCTCTCGTTGTGAGCGAGTAAAAACTTAATTTGCCTTGGAGTCATGCAACGTTACCCACTCGAGAACAAAGTTCTTGCCTCCTCGAAAGTTTCCGTATTATACAAGAGCGTACTTCCCTCTCGGGACTAAAATGGCTGGTCTAAGTCGATCTGTTTTTGCAATGTGACGAACTATTTGTTTCATTATCATTCTTGTCAATTACAAAAGAAAGTTTCTGCTATAACATAATGCTTTGGTGAAATATACTTAAGTTATTTACTCGATACACATTTGAACTAACAATACACAACAAGGGAAACTTTTATGCTGTTCTTGTTTGTCCTGATAAAATAAACGAAAAAGATTAAATTTGTTTCTAAACTGTGAAATCCACTGCAATTTTTTGAAATTTGTATGCAATAATGCCAAAAATGTATTGAGACCCTTACTAGATATTTAAGATTGTCTTGCCAATGATATCAGTACAAGACAATCACATTACTATGTTAACACTACACAAGAGATAAACAATTTAAAATTTGTAAAGATTCACTGGATGCACGAGAAATTGCCACGTTGGTTTTGTCTCGTGATTATTTTATAATTGTTAATTTGGTTATTAAATATATATAATTACACCAAAACTAAATATTGTAATCACACTTTAATAAAAAGGTATACGTTGTTTTCATTTAATGCGTGAATTAAATAAAAAATAGCTATAAATACGTCTACAAAATACTAGGAGTGTATTCCTCTCTTAAAACATTACTTCCTTTATTGGAATCTTTCATATTCTCAAAATTACTTTTCGTTTAATTGTATTGTTTTTGTTTTTTATGATTCAGAGTTCCAAAATGAGTACAATCAGAGAATTAATTGAAAAATAGACTAACAAAGGTTCTGTATTCATGGAACTGTTTATAAATACATGCATAAACCAATTAAAATAAATGAGTCTTTAAAAGTTGGCGCTACACATTCTGAAGTGTTTAATTGACTAATTGAAAGTGTGTCCTACACGAAGTCATTATATCCTAAAAACCCAGAGACAAGGAAAACAAAATATCAATTCCGGTTTACGAAAGGTGTGTCATTTTAAATCCTGATTGTTAGGAATTCTGTTGTCTAGGGTATATTACCATTTTGCCTATTTTTACATATTGAGCATAAATAATATTTCGATTTAAAATAAATATATGTCTTATGACTTCTATGATTTAGATACGGAGGATCAATAAAGGTTGAAATTTAAAATGATAAGAGTAATTTTGAACCCTTTCCCAGCGTGAAGAACTTATTTTTATTCTAATATAAAAAATAATTAATTTACCCGAAGGTAATTAATATTATAGGATCAACATTTGATATTGCGTGATGAAAAATTAGTTTTCCCTCGTCAGTAAGAAAATGTAAAGGCTCAAAAGAGATGCATGTAGACAAGTGCAATCTAAAATTATTTTAGAACTGTCATGGCATTTTAAACAGTACAGTATTATTATACCTTGTCTTTGATAAAGAAAAATGGTTTTAAACTTACGTTTTTATACTTACATTACATACCTAGTGATTTAAATAAATCGCTTTCCATTCAACAATTGCTTCGATGGCACTATGCTATCCTTAAAAACCAGAATAATCTATAAAAACTTCCATCTTGAATATTTTAAAAACAGTTCAAGTTATTTACATGGAATTTTCACCAAACTGTTCAGTATTTAAGGACTCATCAGTTATAGTTCTTAGCATTTTGATAGCATTTTTTAACGATACTAGGATAACTTTGCGTTTTTAAATGGAAAGCAATACTCTTTGCAAAAACAGAAAGCTCTTGAGGAGACAAATTCATCAACAGTACATAAGCTGGTAATTGATGAATAGGTTTTTTAAAAATATTATATTGATTTTGTTGATTGTGCATAGGTCAGTTTTAGTCTAAAGTTTACATTTGTTTGATAGGCTTATATGCTAACTTATATTTAAAACTTATTTCTAAGACTTAAATCTAACATAAGATTGAGGATCCCCTATTGGGTCCTCTATTCTGGTTCAAAGAGGTTTTGAGGAATATATTATAGAGATATTTGTTTTTTATTCTGGAATCGTTTTTGTTTTTTTGTTTTTTTTTGCGAGTCTGGATGTTGCAAGGGAAGGGATTTGAGGTAAATAATAATAAAAGTTGGTGGCTAAGTATGTGATGTGATATTCAATGAGTTCTAAGTTGAGTTCTTTATAAAGCTGATGACAAACCATGGTGTATTGGTTATGGTTCTGAGAAATTGGCTCTGAATGATTTGTAAATTTTTTAGATTAGTTTTTGCGGAATTTATCCATATGGGACAAGCATACAGCAGTAACATAACGTCGCTGAAATTTCAAAATCATTGTACGTCAATTTAGACAGTGAGTCAGTTGTGCCTGCTTTGATCGACTTCAGTGGAATCCCGAAAGACAGCAAGAACTCAGAAATACGTTTTTCTCTACTTCACTGCGAGCGTACTTTTTTTGTACAAAAGTAAATTCAACTGAATGGCAACTTCTGTAATAATAGAGATAGTGACACTAATTTGTTAATGTAACTATCCGATGTCCTCGTGGAAACCATTATTAAAACGAAATACCTTTTACTTTACTTTACTCTACTTTTACTTTACTTTGTTGTCAAAAAAGAAATTGGTCGCACGTTTCTAAAGGTTTCTCCATAATAGTCTGCACAAATAACGTACCGTGGGGTCACAAAGCTCTGCTCTGTGCTCTCTGTGTCATTCACTCTCTGCATGCGACATCGTATTTTCGCGATTTCTAGACTGTCTCATTTATATTTGTGTATAGCGGAATCGATTGCCGCTTGAAAGCCACAACATTCGTTTGATATTTTAATCCTTTGCGTTTGGAAACGGCGAACAATAGAGGCCTTGGAAACGTTTATACATGATGTCCCTCCAACTGTGGGCCACCCCCATAACATCTAAATGTTTTGCGATATTGAAATGTAAATTTCTCTCAACAACACAGAATCATGAGGCAAGTAATATTCTGTATATAATTCGTTATGTCGTACTGTTCGTAATGTCTTTAGTTTTTGAGAAATTTAATCATCTTTAGTTTTTTTTAATTCTATTCTGGAGACATTTCTCGCCAACAATGGATACATCATGAAAAGCGGAATACAATTATATATTATATGTTAGTGTTTTGATAGAAATTTTAGTATTAAAGTAGGCTTTCTGAGTTGTGATTTTAAATTGGACAATGTTTCCCGTTGCTTTGGGTAAGATAGACTACGCGATGTCCAGCGCTCCAGACTACGCACGACGCCGCCGCGAAGCGAAGGTCACCTTCCCAATGGCGACTGTTGCAATGGCTGCTATACGAAATAATGTCCGTTTAATTTAAAATCACAACTCAAAAAGCCTACTTTTATATTAAAATTTATATCAAAACACCAACATATGATATATAATACGATTCCGCTTTTTATGATCTATCCACTGCTGATGAGAAAAATATTGTAACGAATATTGCGTCATCTGCCGGCACCACCACGAACTACCTGTATGCGAGGATTGCGAGATCTGCCGGCGGCCCTTGAACTAGATGGTCCCGGAGTGTTCGCGGCGCTTATCGCAAAGTCTAGAAAATTCTCGACGGCGCCCGCCGAGTATAAATACGCTGCGGTCGGCGACCGCAAGTCAGTATGAAGTGGAAGCTGACCTGTGAAGTGTGTGCATCGCGGTGATTGTGATCAGTGACGTGAACCGTGGCCAGCGCCGTGAACTGTGGTCAGTGCAGTGGACTGTAGCTAGTGCATCAAAAAGTGGTCAGTGCTTAGGACTATGTGACAGTGCAAGAGAAGTGAACAGTGAAA
Source organism: Teleogryllus occipitalis (assembly GCA_011170035.1). Classification (NCBI taxonomy): domain Eukaryota; kingdom Metazoa; phylum Arthropoda; class Insecta; order Orthoptera; family Gryllidae; genus Teleogryllus; species Teleogryllus occipitalis. The sequence continues at coordinate 119,937 of BLKR01002199.1, forward strand.
ATAAATAATCAAGAGAAGTGTAGTGTAAATAACTAATCAAGAGAAGTGTGCCGTACAAAGAATAATCAAGTGAGACTACCTGTTCATAAATCAGTGATTTCAGTGATTGTGTCAAGAAACAAAATAAACGTTTTTGTTAAAATAATACTTCACCACCTAGAATCAATAATCTCAAATCAATGTAACAATATATAGTTCCATTTAAAAATTCAAAGATGATTAAATTTTTCAAAAACTGAAGATATTTCAAACAATACCTCTACGACACATTAACTTCCTCATGATTCCACATTGCTGATAGAAAACTGCATGTCGATACCGTGAACCGTTTAGACGTTATAGGGGTGGCCCATAGTTGGTGGGACACGCGGTATATCCAGCTGCAATGTGAACTTCCGAAACATTGGATTTATTCATGGTATATGTAACATTACTGAATTTGTATTATCAAGACTATATTGAATCCTATGAATTTGTATTATCAAGATACTATTCTTGTAAAAGAATATTATTGTGTTCCATTAATAAAACGAAGCTAGTTAAATGCCGTTAAAATAAAATGCTATGAAAAAATGCGTTCAAAATTGTTTCGGCGTCTTCCTACAACTACAATTATGAAGATAAAGATTTTCTCCTTAATGAAATCTATTCCTTAAAGATAGATTTTGAAATAAGGTCATGTACAATTTTTCGATCATTTGAGTACTTTTCGCGTAATTGTGCGAGAAAATAAGAGCGAGAAAGTATGTACTGTCTAAGGATCACTAGTTTTATATTTTCCATTGATATCATATTACCTGCAATAGATATAATGCAATGAAGAGCCAAGAAAATTGGTACAGCCTTTCATATTGCAATAAAGATATCGGGAACCAATCAGAATACGTCTCTCCTGTCGGCAAAGACTATATAAGACCATCAGAGTCTGATATAGTTGTTAGATCGGTTACTGCTGCTACAATGGCAAGTTATCACGATTTTAAGTGAGTTTGAACGTGGTGTTATAGTCGGCGCAAGAGAGATTGGGCATTGCATCTCCGAGGCCGCGATAATATTTGGATTTTCTCGTACAACCATTTCACGAGTGTTCCGTGAATATCGGGAATCCGATAAAACATGAAACCTCCAGCATCACTGTGGCCGCAAAAAGATCCTGCAAGGTCGGGACCGCAAATTGATGCAAATTGCTGCAGATTTCAATGCTGGGCCATCAACAAGTGTCAGCGTACGAACCATTCAACGAGACATTATCGATATGGGGAGTCAAAGCCGAAGGTCCACTCGTGTGCCCTTGATGATTGCTCGACATGAAGCTTCACCTCACCTGGGCCCGTCAACACCAACATTGGACTGTTGATGACTGCAAACACGTTGCCTGGTCTGACGAGTCTCGCTACACATTGCTTCGAGCAGATGGATGTGTTCGAATGTGGCGACAACCTCATGAATCCATGAACCCTGCATGTCATCAAGGAACAAGTTCAAGTTGGTTCAAGTTGGTGGAGGCTCTGTGATGGTATGGGGCGTGTACAGGTGGAGTGACATAGGACCTCTGATTCGTCTAGATACGACTCTGACAGGTGACACGTACGTAAGCATCCTGTCTGATCACCTGGACCCATTCATGTCCATTTTGCATCCCCACGGACTTGGCCAATTTCAGCAGAACAAGGCGACAGTCCACAAGTTCAGAATTGCTACCGAGTGGCTCCATGAACACTCTTCTGAATTTAAACACTTCCACAGGCTACCAAAATCCCCGACATGAACATTATTGAGCATATCTGGGATGCCTTGCAACGTGATGTTCATAAGAGATCTCCACCCCCTCGTACTCTTACGAGTTTGTGGACAGCCCTGCAGGATTCATGGTGTCCATTACCTCCAGCAATACTTCAGACATTAGTCGAGTCCATGCCACGTCGTGTTGAAGCACTTTTTCGCACTCGCGGGTGCCCTACTCGATATTAGGCCGGTGAACCATTTTTCAGTGCAGTAATGATAGTAATAATAGGTATTGTAATAAAGTATTGAATCCTGATGAGGATAAAGGTAACAAGTCATTTCTTGTAAATGATCTTGAACTTGTAATGATACTGGTACGGCTGTCAAAGAGACTTCCCCTTCGAATGAAGATACTGCTCTTTCGCACGAAGAAAAACACTTCCCTCACGAGATAGTACCTCTTCAAGAGTATTCTACATCTTCGCATCTTCATGTGACGTTCTAACGAAGAAACTCCAGAATAAAGAAATCTGTCTCTTATTTAAAGGATTTTTTACTTTTCTAAAATAAAGTGGGGTAGAATGTTATATGTATTATTTGTTATGTTTCCATGATTACATAAAGTTTGTTACCTACCGTTCAATTGTATGTAGTGGACAAATACGTCTAATAAAACCTTATTAGATTATCTTTTGCTATCTATTTATTACAAATTTGTGCAGTAATTTGTAATAGTATTGATATACGAGTTTAATTAAAGCAAAGTTTTATTATGTTGAAGATTTGTTGTTATACATTATAGAATTCATTGTACAGTTCAACGTTTCGGAGAGAGATGTTCTCTAACTTCAGGAACTGTAATAATATTATAATTTACATTAGACTTCCGAGATTAAATTACTGTTATACACATTTTTGAAAAATAGAATTGGTATATAATAAGAATATTTAACGAATGAAACAGTGTATAATTCAAATATTTTCAATTAATTTCAACAATATATTCATCCATCTGCCAAAGGCTGAATATTATGTTAATGTTAATCGGTTGAGCTCGTCAAATGCTCCTGTCCACTTGCCTTTACCCTCGTGCATTTATCCCTCCACACCCCGCGCCTCAAGGCCTGGGCGACATTCACCGCCAGCCAAGGGCTGGATGTGGAGTGGCCGCCCTCGGGTACCACTGACCCTCATTCACTCCGTCTCATTCAACTCCGCCCCCACCCGCATCCCAGTGGCTCCCCTTGGGCTTCCCACGCAACCCCTCCCCCTCCTCCTCCCCTACCCGCCGCGCAACCGTCCCGACCGTGCTCGCTCCCCAAATTGCCTCGGTTCAGTCCGCGCCAAGCACCGGGATGTCTGCGCTATAGGCTTCTATCTACACACGTCATAAACAATACATTTATTGATAAATCAGATAACGATACCTAGTGTTATTGATGATTGATTTATTACTAGTGATTCAACTTCTAAGGTCATTAGTCCCGTAAGTGTAGTGCATGTTTTTCATCGGGAGGTGAAGGTGCTCTTGCGCCACTAGATGACCAGATCCGCCGCCGGCTAGCAAGGTTTTCCCCACACAGCTATTTCCCACAAGCAGGGCATCGCCACAGTCAAGACAAGCTCTAAGCTCCCAAACGGTCTCCCAATGTGTGTGGTAGTGTAGTGCATATTTGTGTGAGAGTGTGTGTATAAGTAAGGGGAAGATAGAACAAGGAAGAGGAAAGGAAAGATCGTGCGCGGTCCGTGAGCCGATTGTTAGAGCACTACTCCGACATTTAGTGTTGACTGGAGAAACCGTAGAAAACTACCAACCAGAGTACCTGACCGCTAGAAATGTCCAGCGTCCGAATTCGACCTAGCCCTTGTCGAAAATGTTGCCACCCCCGAGACTGGAACCCGAGGACGTCACGAACAGAGCCACTGCAATGGCGTCCGTTGTTGCCGTGAGCCACCTCTCCCGGTCCTAGTGTTATTGGTATCGATACTTTCCTTCCGATACCAAGTATACAGAGGTACTACACATATCTATGTAAAGGACTTGTAATATTCAAACTCTAGCTGTGAAAATAGAATTTATATAATCATATTTCTCAAAGAGAACAAAATGATTTAAAAGCCCTAGTTATATTAAGATTTTTTAAAATTTTTTTTCTCTAATTTGAATTGTAAACATCGCAATACCTTGACTACTTCGATTTATCTTTGTTCACGCATTCCTTAACTCTCGTAACTATTCACACCAGGACTTACAATTAATCTTAATAGCTGATTATTATGAACTACATCTGATGTTAAGAGTATAAAAGAAACACCAAATACCAATTTAAAAATAATATTATTTATAATGTCGATATTGGATTTCTTTGTGGTAGGCGTTATCCAATACGAATATGTAAACTTCGTCTTTTAATCATTGTTTTTTGCACTTTATACAGCTCTTGGCAACAATTAGGAATATTAGGTAATTTTTTAGTACATAGGCGAGTATATTTACTGTGTAAAGCACTATTACATCACTGATAGACAACTTATAATACACCAACTTCATACGAGTATTTTTACTGCATGAACTGAAACCAATCACGAGCGCACAAACGTAATTTTCAACTTAATTTCACGAAATAGTACTTTACAATTTTTATCCCCACATAACACAATGTGTCATGAAAACTAATATTTTAGACTCACCAATACTGGCATTCGCAGCCTGGCCTCCAAGTAATTGAAGTAAGTAGCTTCACTATGGGCAGGTTTTGTTGAGCTCTTCTTTTGCTTATAGTGGTAGGAGTGAAGCTGAGGGTGAGTTACTATTTTGTTAGCAATGCAGAATCAAATCTGCGGTTCATTTACCGTTGCAAATAGGTTTTCTATAACTCGGGAACGAAAATGTCTAGTTTTTCGAATGTTGCCAATCTCGCTCTTTTTAAAATAATAAAAATAATATTTTTATTATTATTAAAAACTTTCATTCATCTTTTAACTGTTTGTAGTTCAAATGTTGAGATGGGATTCTGGTACTTAAGAAAATGTGCGCAGATAATCTTCTCCCCAATATGTCATATATAGTTTTTACTGTTTTTTTACAAAATAAATAAAATTAAATAAAATCGGAGCTCGTGATTACTGCGCCCCTTCCGACGGTTATCTCAGGTTAAATCGATGAGGAAAGTAATGGTGCTAAAACAGCACGTACTTTCTCGTCCGTACTTTTACATAAAATTACGAAAAAAGTACTCAAATTTTCGAAAAATGGTACATGACCTTATTTCAAACTCTATCTTTAAGGAACAGTATTTAATTAAAACAGTAAATCTCTATCTTAATATTCTAGTTGTAGAAAGAAGTCGAACAAATTTTGACCTTTTGCAATTTTCGAAAAATCAGAGTGGCACGACTATGAGACTTGCACCATTCTCTTAAACGTCCTTCGCAATACCCCCCAAAAAAATTGAATCAAAAACGATGGAGCCATTTTTTTTAAATTTTGAATATGTCAAGAGGCTTCGTATAAAGAACTCTCCAAAATTATAATATCGATTTCAAATTTAAGGGATCGTGACATCTCCTAGACCGGTAGACACCGGCTTGAGCTCAATGTCTGACCCGAGGGAAATACAGTGCCAACTAATGTTAGGGGTGAGGCGTAGAATTTGTGCGATTTCTTTCTCCAGCTTACATATTTTGCCACAATGTTATAATAATAATAATAATAATAATAATAATAATAATAATAATAATAATAATAATAATAATAATAATAACAACAATTTGTATATGATGCAGCACATATCATGAATAACTATATCATGAAATACTCTCTTCAAATTACTTAATATTATTTTATGATATTTAATGAAATATGACCACCTTGATAGAACTCATGTCGTCGGGGAGTTAGTTAATGGTCATGGACATGCATACGAGTCAATATTCTCGATGTGTAATCAGAGCTACATCGTCTCAGAAGGTTCTTTTCCTCAAACATCAAATGTGATGATCAGAAAGTCCTGCCCATTTTATTAGTGTATCGCGTTATGAACAAGTCACCATCTGGTTCAGGAAAACACGGGAGGTAGAAAAATACGAGATATTTTAATTTCGCAGTCAGATACCAGCCGGAGGCCATACGGAGGCTAGGATTGAAAAGGCAGGAATGAATCTGAGGGAAATCTATCACTCATTTGCCGCGCTAGTTACAATCATTCAGTGCAGTACCATCTTCATTGGTGCGTCTCACAAAGATAAGATTACTATTTACATAAATAAAACACAGTCGCGGGCTCTAGAAGCGACGAGATGGCTCTATCCTCCCACGCCAGATCGCGCGGCGGAGGAAGTTCGTTTCGCAGTTTCCCAAGGTGCAATGGGGGCGCAGCGATAACACCCATATCTCAGCTCCAGACGGACACATACTACTGGGCTAACAACTTGGCGGTCCCCCCACACATGTCCCTCCGTGCCGTTATATCTTATGACTTCGTGCTTCAGATGCACATTGAGCCTGCTCGCGGAGCCGGCGATTGCAGGCGGTGGGGACGGTAAGGGCCTCTTTCTCATCGATTGTGTGCGGCAGCAGGAGGCAGCACCAGGGTTGCCAAATTGGGGAATTTGGTCCCCAAAATGGAGATTTTTTTTCGGTGAGGGGAAAGAATGGGGAATATAGTTGGAGGGGAAAATGTTTGAGTTTTTTTATTTTTGGAAATTATTTTCATCTGAAATAGAGATAGAACATATTATACTCTCAATTATTATGAAAAAAAGAAACTAGTCATTATCTCTCATTTTTATGTATGAAAAAGAGAAAAAATTAACGACAGTCATAGAGAAAGAATAACACGAGAAAAACGAAGATATAAGGCTTCAATCAGCTTAAAGGATGATGATTGGTTTGATTTGAATTATTTGAACTTATAATAATAATAATAATAATAATAATAATAATAAAATTGTCTTTATTTGTGGCGAGGCTCAGGCCTTAAGGCCTGCTCTTCCGCCTAACCACTTTAATTAATTTACAATTTTAAAAATTACAGTTGAGGCGTTCGGATGTAATTAATATACTTATAATAATAATAATAATAATAATAATAATAATAATAATAATAATAATAATAATAATAATAATAATAATAATAATAGTAATAATAATAATAAAATTGTCTTTATTTGTGGCGAGGCTCAGGCCTTAAGGCCTGCTCTTCCGCCTAACCACTTTAATTAATTTACAATTTTAAAAATTACAGTTGAGGCGTTCGGATGTAATTAATATTAATTGACTTTTAATGATTCGGATGTAATTAATATTACCTGACGTGTCGCAGAAGAAGAAAAAAATCAATTTGTTAATAACCAACTACATTAATTTATCAGTATGAGCCAAATTAATTTATTGTCATTTTTGTTTATTCTTGAAATTTTGCAAAATGGAAAGACATGATGTAAGGAACATTCTTAAAAAATGTGTAATAAGATAGCTCCAACTTATTCCACTTAGAATCAATAATTCTAAATTCACCAGAAATGTCAGTTGTCATTACCCGACAGCCTCAACAGTGAACAATAAACAAAAACAAAAAAGGGGGGTTATTTTACATTTACGTCTGGGATGCAATACTAGGGACCATCCCGGCATACGCCTTAAGCGATTGAGTAAACCCAGGAGTAAACTTAAGGAGACAGCCAATGGAATCATCAGGTACAACTCATGTCGCTGGGCCATAATCTGAAGAACATTTTTCGTTTCAAATTTGTGGAATTTTATTTCATTTGTAGAGGTTATTTGGGGACATTCCGTAGTAGTGGCGGGGAATGAGCTCGCGACGCATCTAGCAACCTTCGGCAGCTCGGGCAGCCATGAAGGCACACGTGGTGGCGGAGAGAGGGTGTGAGTGAGAAGGGGATTACGTGTAAGGAAATGCTTTCAAAGGTAGCGAAAGGAGATTTGTAACCTCTGAATAAACAATATAATCGGGGTCAAATGGCACACAAGGGATCAAGAGGTGGTGATGGAGAGAGCCTGGTGGCAGCGAGCTTGAGTCACATTTTCCCCTTTACAATGTACAGGTTTTAAAATATTTACAAACTAAATATTTCAGAATTTCCTATTGTTCGTGAATTTTATTTCAATTCTATTTACATTCTTCAAAATCAAAACTAACACTAATAGAAAAAATAATAACTTCTATATAGTTAAATCATTCATGGTTTTTGTTTAAAGCTGATTTGAGCCTTCTTCTCAGCTACATTTTGTTTTTTCGAGGTTTTTTCTTCAACTAAAAGGTAGTGGGAGTTAGTGGTCTTGCTTTCGTTAGCTGGTGTTTGTTCATTATTAGGTTTTCTTCTGAGAGTTGTAATCGATCTGTCGAAAGTAGTCGACGTTCCGTCGTCTGGCGCGAACAAGTGATCGTATCAAATATTTGTGTGTGTGTGTGTGTGTGTGTGTGTGTGTGTGCGTGCGTGTGCGCGAGTGTGTGTGTGTGTGTGTGTGTGTGTGTGTGTGTGTGTGTGTGTGTGTGTGTGTGTGGCCCGTATTTGGCCTGAGTCTTGGCCCGTGGGCGGATGCACAAGACGTTCGAATTCGAAATATACGAACTTCGAAGTACAAACATACAATAGGGTGGCTGCACAAATGAATGTATGAATGTTTTGAGAATGTGAGAAAATATTTGTTTTCATGAGGAGTTCAAAAGGGTTTTACGTTTTTCTTATTTTATTAACAGGGAATAAAATAGTATAAAATAACATTATTAAATTCAAATTATTATTTTAAAATATTGCCTATTATTTATTGTATACACAGGTCATAAACGAGTTAGTAACCACTACATTGAATATCTCTCTTGAAACATTTGTGTTGTAGTGGTATGGCATTTTATTTAATGAATAAAGTTTTACCTCCACTTAATTTTTAATGGCACATGTATTCATTGAATCCGAATAAATTATTGTGTTGAACGATATTAAATGAGTTTAAAAATGACATAAAATGAATAGTGTTGTAGTGAACATTGTATTTTTGATTTTAATTCGCTTCACTTCTACCCCCGGGATATCACTTACAATCAGCTTTCCACGGCTGTCATTCTGTCACTTCTTCCACTACCATCGTATTAGTGATATTATCTCTGCTCTACCGAAAACCTACGTATTATACAAATCTCTGCAGAGTAAAATTGTCGACTCGTCTTCTAGCTCATTATCTGCGATTTATATGGGACGTCAATAAAGTGTAAAAAACGGGTCACATTTTAGACCAAATCAGATGTGTCTACATTCGTTCAAGATATGTGATGTCTTTGCCAGTTTCTGTTTACCCTTCATAATAAACACGATCGTCTGTTGGCATAATACCACGAGTAATTATGTCAAGAATGATTTCCGATTTTCCTGATGAACAGCTCCTAATTTTTTCAGGTTCTCATTCAAGGTTATGAGACAGTTACACCCGTACCATTTTACCCGTCTGTCTAAATACGATTGTATGTTGTTGCAAGGTACAAATGGCAAGAAAAAAACCCAAGGACTCCTGATTTTCTCCAAAACATGGATTCGATTATTTCTATTTCTTCTCTTTGGTGTGTTGCTCGTGACGTAAAGATCGAAAAATCCTCAATGTACAATTCTCTAAGTGACAAGTAACGCTGCGCTTTCACTCGGTAAAAGTGCCTCTCGCATAAACCAAGGAAAAAGACAATACTGGGAAGGCACGATCAGGTGGGCAAAACGGGTTCCGAGCGCCTCTTATTTAACCACCGCACCGCCTTCTCTGCCGGCGGAGAGGCACGGACAATAGGGACGGGCGTAGAGAAAGATTCGGTTTGATCGACTTCCGCGAGAAAAATCCCAATCCAAGAAGTCTCGTTAAAGAAGAATAAACAACTAGCGTCGACTAACGTTTAATAATAAATATTTTTTATGCACTAAGGGTATAATAACGGTTCTAATGATCAAGCGGCGACAAAGAGTCCAAGGGCCATTGGTCCGAGAGCATTTTGTCGCCCAAGGTCATTGAAGCCAGTTAACGACCATGGTGCATACAGTATTTTATTTTTTACCTCATTTAAATGATTCAGATTTACTGATTTACTAATCAACTAGATGTTCATTTGATTCGATATGTCTTTTCATATTTCCCTTCCAGAATGTCCTCCATACGAAAACAAACATCATTCAAGTGTTTTCACATTTCCCTTCTAACCACGATACACTCGAGGCAAGTTTTACAGTGTATATCGAGCTTCATATCGAATGTAATAACAAGCAATATGTATCAGTAAAAATGAATATACAAGTATTTGCTTCATGTGCAGAGACAAACTTATCGGTAATCGCATTTCTTTTCGATATGATTTAATATTGTAAGTTCATTCTGTTTCCCGCGTAAATGCTAAATTCTTCCGTTTGCATTAAATAAGTAAATTTTCGAATAATAGCAACACAAAAAGTCGTTTCTTTTAACAATCATGAAGTATGTTTCCTCTGTGTTCTTTTATCTCTCATACAAAACTTTTTTACGTGCATAAACGATTTATCGGCTAATCCAACCAGACATTAAAGAGTAAAAACAGCCACTACCAATCTTGGGTTCACTGTGGTTCAACACATCGGAATTTGCACTTTTTTGGGCATTTTTGCCATGAATAACATCATTAATTTGCCGAATTACTAGCGCAACGCAAGTAGCATTTAGTGGTGATATAACAACGTTACCGGCTTTAAAATTGCAGATGGTAGTTTTATGAGTAACTCTACTGCAAGCGTTATAAAATTTTAAAAAATTCTTCCCTCTTTCCAAATTTGATGCGGAATAATTTTTCGGAGAAAAACATTCTGTCTTCCAGATCCTCTTTCTAGCTTTTTAATTCCCAAGGAGAGACAACACCTCTCATCCACTCTTGTAAATAGAAAGTCCTTATCGGGCTTATCTCTACACAAAAATCTCACACGCCGATAGATTTTCAAAGCAATGAAGTTGGGGGCACATATTGCGGAGCAAAAGATAATTATTAACTAGTATGTTACATTTGCTAGTTACTAGTATGTTGCAGTTTATGTAGACCAATTAATGCATTCGTAGCAAATGAATTCAAATGATAAGCTGCTATTATTATTATTATTATTATTATTATTATTATTATTATTATTATTATTATTATTATTATTATCATTATCATCATCATTGTAATTTAGTAATTTAATTTTTATAACCATCTCCTTATTAACTTGTTTATTTATTGGAATAACAATCATTACTACATATGTATTTTTTGACGACTAACATTAACCTTATAAAATAACTTCACTGTAAATCTAACTACTCAAGGCCAAGGAAGCTCCTACAACGCCTAACTTTCTATATACCTCTTGACTGCAATTTTCCTGTTGACAGTTTTATTTGATTTTTTCTAAGACAAAACACCTCCGGACAATCATTAATACATTCAAAATAACACCTTAATTATCAGAAAAAAGCTATTCAAGGCACCGAAGAAGGTAAGTGTTATGTGTCTGCAATAAATACGCAGATAAAATGAAAATGTCCTTGTATACACTCCCAATTGTGATACTGTATCAACAGTCTACTGGGTAAGAACAGTTAAGGAAAGACACATACGGAACATTGAAACTCAAATCAAAAGTTTGAGGACAAGAAACTGACAAAAAGTAAACATTTCTTTACAATAAAATACAAAGCAATTTTTAATTATGTACCCATCAGAATAGTTTTAGCGCATACTATAGGAAGAAATTGAAAAATAATGTGTTAAACCTTGTGCAGTGTGTAATGATTTTCTCCCCCATACGTCACATACAGTTTTTGACTGTTTTTGACTAAATAAATAAATAAAACAAAGTTAACTTTATAAGAACTTCATCTTTTTTAAAACAGCTTAGCAATTTTGGCAAATTTATTTAAGAATGATTTTAATAGAAGGAATATTTTTCTGATACTCCCTTATCAAGAGGTGTATACAAAAAAACGTACAAATTTATCATTTAATGTGATCAACGCAATAATTTGTCATTTAATGTGACCAATGATTTTTTAAACATATTTGAAGTTCTGCCACGCGATTCACTTGCACATAGAGAAGGCAATAGCCAGTGTTGCCATCCTCATGGAAAACAAATATAAAGTCATGGAGCGAAAATTGCCTCTGGGTACTGTGGTTTAATCAAGGCCACCTATATCTACTTATGTGGCATTGGTTTAATTCTCCGTCTACCCACTAAGATGGCGGCGCTAAAACATGCAAAAACACATTTTTGGAAATTTCTTTGAATCTTCTGGCCGCACCCGGCAACAAATCATCAGTTCCCCACCAGGAGACTGAGAGGCGTCGAGTGAAACCCTTTATGTCTCAATTGGTGCGCGGGTGGGGGTCTAACTATGAGTGACGGACGCAAGGACGAACGGACACTAACTCTCAATTACCGAAATACTATATAGGGATTAATGCAGCATTTTAATTAATAATAATAATAATAATAATAATAATAATAATAATAATAATAATAATAATAATAATGTCTCTATTACTGGCGAGGCTCAGGCCGTAAGGCCTGTTCTTCCGCCTAACCATTTAAATATTTACATTTACATAATTACAATTGAGGCGTTCGGGCAGAGATAGTGATAACTGTCATTTCACACTACTTACAAAATTGCAACGATCGTATTAGTGGAAGTGTGCTACACATAATTAATGAAACATGAATTATGAATAAATGTTCATTGTCAATTTTCTGGATTCTAAAACTAATATGATAAAGAGAGCCCATGTTTCTTACTTACAAGAGAGCCGTGGTAAGTAAATAATTTTAGTTTTGTAAAATGTCAGAAAGTCTCGAATACCCGAATGCCTCAATTGTGAACAAATTTAAAGAAAAAGGAGGGCATATTTTATATTCATAATTCCCCATTAATTCCCCTTTATTTGCTTAAAATGCATACCTATTAACGCTGTAAGTGGGAATTGTTTTAATGATCTTTATCCGAACACTCCCTATGTGCCATTGGTACATTGGTATATTTTGTGATCATTATCAAAGAAAAAAATAATAATTGTAAATGGTGTTACCAACGAAACGAATACAAGGTTATCACTTAGACACCTCAATATCACAATTTGTTCCCTCCCTCTACCCTCTTTCATTTTCATAATGTCAACCTGGGGCAGTGTTAGCTATTGGTGCCCTTATCTTATACAGAAAGCTTTTAAGTGTGAATAAATAGTAAATTAATAATAATTTATTTTTTGTATTTAATTTTTGCTCTGGAAATAGAATTCAGTGCGTGTATTGATTGTATCTGAATAACAAGATCGACAGGCCCAAATATTTTACATAGAGCAGTTTTACAACATATTAATTTATGTTTAATATCCATGATTACAACACCTAATACTATATACTTTCAGAGCTGATTGTGAGCACAAAGCCAAATTCTGCACTTGCATTAAACTGGTTCTAACGATGATTAGTTTTGTGCGTTTTTCAGATACATGATGAAATGATGAATTCCCGAAACGTTGCACAGCCTGTCGTTATTATCTCTTTATTGGAATTGTGTAAATTCCTGAATGCAATTACATAATTTAAAAAGAGTTTTCGGGGATTACCTGCACAGGCCGGATTTCCGCAAATACCGAGTGACAAAACGAAAGCAGAATGCGTGAATACAATCATATTGCTGCATTTTTTACCCACTCTTTCAAGCTATTTTTCTCTTTTTTGTGCTCTGAACGATTTAACTGCCTGCGGTTCACAGAATAACCTTAAAATAGAACATACTAACAGAATCAATAGTTTTATTACATGAATGTCCCGGTAGTCAGTGAATCAAAACAAAAGTGACATTTTGTATTCAGCAAATCAGTAATATTGTTTACTTAAAAAAACAGCGATGTGAATATTAAAGTGAGAGTTCATTTTTTCCATTGTTTGAAAGTGGCAATAATTGCTGTATCGATGTTTGCGCTTTATAATATTGATGTTAATTTTAGAAATACTTTTATATGTTCATTAATTTAAATGTTTACTCTGTATCACTTGATACAGCAATGATCCCTAGGAGACTAATGACTGCTGGTTTTAAATTGTAAATAGAATAAAACATCAATATGTAATCAAACTAATTTTTAAAAAAATTCTCTCACAGCAGTTAGATTTAGAGAAACACATTCAAAAATGTAGGCTGTAAGGCAGCGTATCATTAGATGTTTTTATTTTCTCTTATACGTACGGATATAGAAACTAATATATGTGTTACAGAGAAAATTATATAAAGCTGCGGAAAAGAGATTTCGAGATTTCAGTGGAAATGTACGTATGTGGGGTCCTCTGATACCAAAAAGTGTTGGTTTTTTCCAAAACGTCCGTTCGTCTGTCTGTCGTCTGTGAACAATATTAGCACCAAAACTGTGCGTAGGATTTTTTACAAACTCAATAGCCCCCGATAAATCTGGCCTTACTGGATGTTCTGCGATTTTCAATAACAGTCTTTAATTTTTGTAATAGCTTACACAAAGCCACTGGTACATTTTCAAAATTTTGTGAAAGTGAACTCACTTTTTTCTTAGATTTCTTGTAAGCGTGAAATACTCTTAAGGTGGCTTAGGTACGATTTTCATTGTTAACTCTTAATTTTCAAAAATTTTCCAAGATTGAAATTTTTTTCGGCGTCATTTTTCAACCTCAAAATTGAACATAGAGATTTTTCCTTCAAAATATTTGTTCTCTCATTAGAATCGTTCATTAGTTCTTTTATTAGAGTGCTTATTTTTTTAATAGTAGTTTTCGCGCAATACAGAGTGAAGTATGTGCAATTTAAAAAAAATCACGAACAAGAATTTGCGACCCGGCTCCCATTTTTTTTCTTTAAACTTTTGGTAGTATTAGAGCTAAACGTACTGTAACTGATGACATACACGCCATTTTACTTATTCTTTTGTTTTTTAAACAATTACACAATTGGGTAATCTTTATCTCTCTACATCGTTAAAATTTACATTTTGTATGGGGGAGACCGGGGCCCCATGGACCATGTGGTACGATGAGTCACTAAATGTTTGCTGATACCCAAGGTGATTAGGCTGGCTAAATTGATCGTGATTAAATATTACCGTATGGCCATACATTCAGTCGATTCCGGTTACAGTTAACTTCTAAAGACTCACATGTTTGGTTCACTATATCCAATGTTGTGAAAATTAAATAGATTTTCTTCATAATGATTGATTTTATTAATACAGAGATACAGAAAAATGCATTAACAGCACGAGCTGAAATTTTAATTATCTTTATGTGCCCTTAAAAACAAATTAATTTCAATTGTTTGCTTCGTGCAATTTTCATTAGTAGTTAATCTAGATCCTTCTCCAGAGTTTGTGTTCTAAGTATATTTGATTCATTATGTGTCGTAATGCAGTCTTGACACCCTTCAATGCCTCGTGCACAGGTATACTGAACACCTAATAACACACGGAATGCCTTCGGTAGCGGGTGGCGCAAGCGGCTCTGATGCCTTTTCCTCGCGGCACGACGAAGGTCGCCAGATCCTCTGTGGCAGTTGCTTGCTTCCTGTCGCTTACGTAGAGCTCAATGCGATTTGTCCCGCGGAATATCAAGTAACATCAAGACTGAAACTGAAGCAAGCAATCACGCGTCGCCGCCTTGAGTTGTAGTCCACGCATGACACCTTTGTTTCCGCAGTGAAACTGAGGGGCATAAGGTCATCAGTAAGGTCGCCATCCCGGATCCCTTACCTTCTCCTCAGGAGAGATTTTTTCGACTATGAGCTTTGGTAGACTATATTGTTTTCAAGCTGCCTAGTGTTGGAATTTGTCGCACGGAGGTGGTATATTCTTTTCCAGGAGCGGATTAATTTCCAGGAAGAATTTCCCACGTTCACTATACCCAAGGTTCGGGTTCTCTATAACAGAATCGTCCAATGCTTATTGGTAAAGTAAGTGAATCGGGATCAGTGACATAACTTCACTATAATCGAGGGTTCACTATATCCGAGTTCACTGTAACCGAAGTCGACTGTACTAATGATCTAATTTTATTGTCTAAGAAGCGTGAGGTATTAACTTATCTTCCCCATTCAAAGTAAATTCCTAGCGACATGAATTTGTTTTAATATCATTTTTCATTTTAATACTGTTATTGATATTGAATATTGCAGTACTTTGAAGTTTTTATCATTTCCCTGCATTTTAGGTAAGTTACGGTAATTAATTTTATGTCATAACTGACCACATTGAAAATGATGAAATACCGGATCAAAATGGGTCAGGTGATGATGGGGCATCATGGGGCATATGGTGCAATGCATTTTCACATGCTTACCAGATATGGTTTGAACATATGGTTTGAACATACAAAAACTACCAAAGGAATATACGAAGAAAAATATATGAAAAGAGCAATTAATTTGGTTACAGAAAGTGGAAGCATGAGAAGTGTAGCTGATGAATATGGTATCAAGAGGGAACATTTAGTAAAGAAAAATTATAATTTCACTTTCAGGTGTAGAAGCTGAGCTTAAATCAAACTACAATCATAAGCAAGTGTTTACTTCTCTCCAAGAGGAAGTGATTGCTGGATGAAAAATGTTTTACGGCTTGTGAAAAAATGCTGTGCAAACTGCTGTTGCAAATAAAGTTAAATTTCCAGATTCATGGTTATAAAAAGAAATTGCTGGTAAAGACTGGTTAGCAGAATTTTTCAAAAGAAGTAAAGATTTTTTTAAGATCTCAGAGAAGTGCAGTCATGCTCGTGACACGATATTCAGTCGAAAAAACGTGTAGACTTTCTTCAACAGCTATCAATCGTTGAAACGACAACCTACACAAGGTGAACCTATCTATGTGCGTTTTCAATTTAAATGAAACAAAAACATCAACAGTTCGAAATAGCGGACAAGTAATTGCCGAGAAAAGTTGTAAAGCTGTGTGTTAAGTGGAAAGAGCTAAGAAGGAAACTCTTGTAACAACATGCTATAATGTCCGAGCTTATGGCATTTATTTACCCAATTTAATTTTCCTCGAGTGCATTTCCATGCACAGGCTAATTTATGCTCGTCAAATTTCTTATTTTTAAAAATTAGAATGGCTCCTCAATGAAAAAGAGGTAGTTTTTTCTGGTATAGTTATCACCCATTTTCCCCAGACACTGAGTCATGGTATCCCAGGCATTGGACACAACGGATCATTAATTGAAATTGATTTGTTTACACTTATTCTCTACCATTAATTAATTCGTGACTTTAAACACACAATGTTAAAATATACACACGTCATTAGTGGCATAAATGAAATGAAACTATTCATTCTCAATGTAAGTGATTTTTTTAATGTTCCAAATTTTGTGGCACATGGTTTTGGTGCCCCATTTTCCCCTACATTATTGAATTTTTGAAAACAAGTGCTTTAAGGAATGTCTAATAAAGTTTCCCGAAAACTCCAGAGGGGTGCAGTCTCCCAGGCGAAATGGAAACCTCAAAAACTGCTTCATTTTTACTTTCTCGCAAAGGAGTCGAGAGAAAGTTATGTATTGCAGTGCGAAAAACAATTTTTCGGCATAAAAACTTATTAGCCCTGGTAACGAACAAGTGGATCAATCCAGTTTCTAAATTTAGGGAAAAAAGCTCCTCTAATAGCCATAATCCTTGTGTTGTGGCTCCTTGATAGCGAAAAATCGATTGACGGAAAAAAGTCTGTAAACAACGCTAGAGGTTAAACCATTCAATCGACTTTATCCAAAATTGATACTCCCCAATCGATCTGGCTGATGTCACTGTCCCTTGAATTTAAAACCAGTATTTTAATTTTGAGAAGTGGTACTTTATATGAAGCCCCTGGGACATTTTCCAAATTTCAAAAAAATGGCTCCATTGTTTTTGATTACATTTTATGATTGGGAAATTTTCAGAGAATGGTGCAGGTCTCATGTTCGTTGAAAACTCTGATTTTCCGAAAATTGCCAAAATTCAAATTTGTTTCGCGACTTCCTACAACTGAAATATTAAAGATAGAGATTTCCTTAAAGATGATTTTGAAATAAAGCCATGAACAATGTTTCGAAAATTTGAGTAATTTTTGCGTAATTTTGCATGAAAATACGGGCGAGAAAGTACGTGATGTTTTAGTACCACTAGTTTTTTTTCCTTCAAACTTTTTGTAAGTGTAAGATGACATAAAAACAATTTTGCTACATTCTTTAGCTTTTGTCAAAAAATACGTGTGTATTTTTTTTAATATCTTCTATGCCGTTAATACGCACGTTTGCAGCAATTAGCATACATTATTACATTTGTAAGTGGAAGTGTTTTATATGGCTTCTAATGAAGGTTCTCGAAAATTCAAAAGTTTTCTGGGAAAAAGAGCGTCGATTTTTGCATTTACATAATTGTTTCTAAAAATATGAATTCATTTACATTAAAATAGATATTAGTAGAACTGATATTAATAATTTTCATTTTGTCCGTAAGAGTAGTCGAAACGTGTAATATGATATCTAAGCGTCTCATTAAAATAAATTATTAAATAAGATATTAATATTACGATATGTCCAACTAGTAATACGACAACTTTATTTTATACCTCCCTGCTAATTATGATAATTTTCCTTGAACCGATGAAAGCGTGTCGTGACATACATACATCCCTGACATACACGACATACATACATGCATGCCATACATACATGACATCCCTGAAAACAACTCAAAACACTCCAATTAACTCAATTATGAATTAACACCTGCAATTAACTCAATTATGCATGAGCTAAAACTTAACTCTGTAATATTCCAGCTATATTCTGATTAGTTGTTACCGTTCTTAAGGGAAATGATTGTTGTTTTTGACAATTCAATATAGTTTCAACTGTAGAAAAATACGTTTTCTATTGTTTCATAATTCTCGTCAATCACATTTTCGAATATCGGTGAAATGTAATATTTTCTCAGTGTCGATACGATCGAAAAAATATTTTATAGGTGCTATGAGGGATGAATTATCTAAATATTAATAAGAAAATAAAAAGTAAATAACACAATATTTTCATGTTTAGAAGTCTATGTGATGGACAAAAGCCACGCGTAGCTTCTGACTGCTTCGACATGGCGTCTCTTGTTACCTTATCAGTAGATCCATGCTAGAAATTCATGAGTGGGTTTCTCCGGTGCACCGATTTTAGCGGGTTCTGCGCATCACCAGTTTGCGTCACAAAGCACATAACTAGAGCACGAGCACTTCGTTTGAAAAGCTGGACCGAACACTGGCCGCCATCTTGCATGGAGAAGGAGAGGTGTTGAGAAACATTTTGAAAGTGGCATAAAGTGACAATTTTGCACCGGTAACCAATCAAAAATAACGCGATAAAAGTGTTCAAGATGCAATATTTAAAATAAATGCTTCATAAATCGCTTTCAATGTCTTGTAACGATGTGAAAATTTTGGTATCTGGCTGGATTTGTTTCCGCTAAAATTGTGACGCAAACTGGTGTCTGAAGCTCATTGGCTAAAGACGGATACAATGCGCAAGAGACCCCTCTGAGTAGATCCACGGGTGAACGTGACCCGTTTCAGACCAAGGTTTCAATCTCCTCGATTTCAACATTTCAGACACAAATCATAAATGAGCCGGCTATATATGGACTAATTGTGTGACTGAGAGAGACAAATTAAAATTTTTACAGGAGTTTCTAGAAGAGAAACCCATCGCACGAAGCACATTATCAAGCACTGACATAGATACTTACGCCTCCTCAATGTTTTGCAAGGCTGTAATGCCTCTTCTCTGTTCTGCCCCGGTGCGTCGGCGCAGGGTTACACTCTGGGTGGTATTTAGGCCCTTGAAAAGACGTGGATGAGATATTGTGCAGCTTATGCGGCTTCAGACAATGAATTTCATGCACCAGTTTGCGTCACAATATTAGAGGGTATTTTAAACGCAGGCATAGATAAACACTTTCCATCTTGCTTAAGTCATAGAAACAGATATAGGAAGCTCCTCGCCATGCAGTATATGGCCTGCCTGTTTAAACGAAGTGCCCTTGTTGTGGTCATGTGGTTTTTGACGTATTGACGTGTTGCGCAGAACGAGCAAAAATCGATGAACCGAATCAGTTCAACCTGTCATTTCATCTTGGACCGTTACACGGATTTGTATTCTTTGGACTGTGGATTAAAAGAACGTCTTGTTGTCTGAATATCTTGAGCTTTTTCAAGAATTTGCCTGCCCCATGCCATATCAGTAACTAATTATAAACATTAAACTAAACAGTACGTACTCTCTCGCAAAATTACGCGAAAAGTACTCAAATTTTCAAAAAATTGTACATGACCTTATTTCAAAATCTATGTTTGAGGAACAGATTTAATTAAGGAAAAATCTCTATCTTTAATATTTTAGTTATCGAAAGACGCCAAAAACATTTTCAACTTTTGCTATCTTCGAAAAATCAGTTTTAAACAAACTTGAGACATGCACCATTCCCTTAAACAACTTTCACACTATCCAACAACAAAAATGTAATAAAAAATGATGAATCCATTTTTTTCAAAATTTTGATAATGTCCCAGGAGTTTTATGTAATGATCACCCCAAAATTAAAATATCGGTTTTGAAATCTAAGGGGCCGTATCATCAGCCCGATCGATTGGAGGTTATCAATTTCGGAGAGAATCCGCTAAACGGTTTAGCCAATAGCGTTGTTCACACACAGGCATAGACGGAGAGAGACAGACCGATAGGCAAAGACAGACAGAAACAAACGGATAGGCGTTTTGGCGTCATTAGATTTTTCGGCATCAAGGACCAACAAAACATGAATTTTAACTACACCACGTATTAGAGAATTCTCTTTTTACTATACTTAGCAACTGGATTTATCCGCTTTTTCGTTCCCAGCGCCCTGTAATTAGTGTTTTTCTGCTGAAAATTCGCCGTTTTTCGCACAATACTACATAACGTTCTCCCTACTCCGTAGCGAGAAAGTAGAAAAACAACAACAAAAAACAATGAGTCACGATTTGTTCACGCACAGTGTAATGGAATAAAGGGCTTTAAAGTTTTCCTTTTGTGAGCGCTTTGTGCAATTGCGAAGCGCGTCATCGTCCGGAGCGAATTGCGCAGACAGCCGGGCGAGAGGGGGGGGGCGCGGCGTCCTCTCGACTGCTCAGTGGGGCTGTCGCCCGCGCGAAGACCCGCCCTCTCTGACGGCGACGATAGGACGCGACGCGCCCGCAGGGGGGCGGCAGGAGACGTAACCGGCCAGCCGCGCAAGGAAGAGAGGGCAGGGGGAACCGAGAATAAACGGAAAGGACGAAAAAAAGCGGCAGCGCAGACGAAAAGGGGGTGAAGGGGAAGCCGGCAAAAGAAGGGACGAAGACACGAGGAGAAAGGAAGGAAGACGAACGGCATGAGATGAAGAATGGGGAAAATGAAGGATACGAGAAGGGAAGAAGGAGAAGCAAAAGCAGCAAAAAAGTAGAGGGGAAGTGAAGGAAGCGGAGAAAAATTCGAAAGTATAAGCGTGATTGAGTCCCGAAGCTAGAGCTAGGAACAAGGGGCGAGTTTGAGTTATAAGTACGAAGCGATGTAGCAAAAAGAAGACAAGAGAAGAGTAACGAATTACAAGGGAATGAGAAAAGGAGTAATTGGTGGATTCAAGGAGAATGGAAGGACGACGGCCAGAGAATCAGAAGAGGAAGAGTGTAGGGAGCGAAGAAAAAAGAGAAAGAGGAAAAACTGAGGAGAGGAAGAGGGGAAGTGATGAAACCCAAGAGAGAGGCGGGGCGTGACATCGCGGGGAGGGCGTAGCGGAGAGGGGTGTAGATAGGCGTGGCGGAGCTCGGCGGGGAGAGGTGAAGCATTGCGGCGAGGGATGTGGCGGGCGTCTCGGAGCTGAGCGTGGCGGGATGGGGCGAAGCATCGCGGGAAGGGCGTAGTGGAGAGTGTGGCTAGGCGTGGCGGAGCTGGGCGTGACGGGGCTGGCGAAGCATCGCGGGAAGGGCGTAATGGAGAGGGCTGTGGCTAGGCGTGGCGGAGCTGAGCGTGGCGGGATGGGGCGAAGCATCGCGGGAAGGGCGTAGTGGAGAGTGTGGCTAGGCGTGGCGGAGCTGGGCGTGACGGGGCTGGCGAAGCATCGCGGGAAGGGCGTAATGGAGAGGGCTGTGGCTAGGCGTGGCGGAGCTGAGCGTGGCGGGATGGGGCGAAGCATCGCGGGAAGGGCGTAGTGGAGAGTGTGGCTAGGCGTGGCGGAGCTGGGCGTGACGGGGCTGGCGAAGCATCGCGGGAAGGGCGTAATGGAGAGGGCTGTGGCTAGGCGTGGCGGAGCTGGGCGTGGCAGGGCGAGACGAGGAGGGGTGTGGCGAAGCATGGTGGAGCTGGTCGTGGCGGGCCGGAGCAAACGTGCGGGAAGGGCCAGGTGAGCTGTGAGGGGTGGGGCGGGTGAGGCGGTAGCGGGGCTGAGCGGGGTTTGGGCGGGGCAGTTGGGGACGGGTTGGGCTGGGCTAGGCGGGGCGATGCTGGGGGAGGGACGGGGCGGGCGGGCTGGGCGAGGGGGGGGTGTCGGCCGAGCTGAGCACGGCTCAAGGTCTGCTTAGAGCCATTGCAGCTTTATGGCGAAAGAGGCAGGCTCGGAGGAACCACGAAGGCTTTGCTAGGTCTCCGCCAACGTTGGGATCCTCTTCCGCCGCCGCCGCCGCCACCGCCGCCAGCGCCCGCTCGCTTTGTAGGGCTACCAGGAAACCCACTCGAGGCGTTCTTTGGCTTCCAGAAATTCTCCAAACCCAGATAGCATAGCGGCCAGTCTTTATGCAGACGCCGACAATCTCCAATAGTAGAATGCACCTTTGTGAGTTGCGTTTACATCAATGGAAATCTTGAATGAAGCGAAATTCCCATGTTCAGTCGAAATTCGTGTCGGTATAAAATATTACGGGAACAAGGAGTTTCTCATTTTCTTAGTGCAATTTGATTATCTTTTGTGGTAAAATTATTCTTGTTTGTTTGTTTTTTGTATAGCCAAAATTCAATTTTTACATCTTATTCACTTAGTCTATTTTTTCCAAGGACCAGTTACCAGAACTACTATTACGACAATATAACGACAACGATATTTTCAACAAATTATGTTGAGTCTTTGTTTACTGGCAAAAGCCGATGGTCAAATAAAATCCACATAATAAGCAGTAAAATCAGCAAGAAAATTGGCAAGGCATTGGGCTCGGGCCTTCGAATTCCGACAAGAATACATAGTAGAAGAGTATAGAGGGCAAGGAAGTTATAAAGGCAAGAGCGATATCCAGGCAATGGTTGGACGGAAACACATATTATCATGCATTCAACTTAACAATTTATTGGGAGAGTTGAAAATCAGTAGCTCATTTATTTGACGCCGGATAAGTTGACTAGTAAACGTTTGACTGAGAATTAGATAAATGTTATAATGGATTCGCCTACTTAATCTGTACATTTTTGTGTAACCACCAATTTTTTTACAGTAGCTGAGAAATGCTGATTGCATGTTTATTTACAAATATGAAATCATAAACTTTAACAACTTACATTTCGAGATATATGCCGAAATATTAACGCTAATATAAAGATAAGAAAATAATGATTGATAAGTTCAGCTATGGGTTTATTCCAACTAGAATAGTTGTTAAAAAATCACAAATTATTTATTCTCCTGCAAAATTCGTTTCACTTCTCATCAGTTTATTCGCGCGGTCAAAGATAGTTGAATGCATTGATATTGTATTCTGTTTTACAAATGAAAATGAATAAAAATAAAAATACGTGAATACATCATCCTCTACAAAATTGTATTCAAGTGCATGTTGCACGCCCTTCAGTACTCCGCAGATTCTAATGCGGCTAGGTGCTCTCACCAGAGCTGCGAGACTTTCTCGAGCACCACCCGAACGGCGCCGCGCGCAGTGCGCGGGACGTCGAGTCCCGGCGAGTGCAGGCGCCGCGACGCGGGCTAAGCGGACAGGAGAGCAAACAGCACAGACGCCGAGAGCGGCGGAGGCGGTGAAGGCGGCGAGGGCGCCGTGGGCGGCGGATGCGGCGGGGACGGCGGGGGAAAAGGGGCTGGCGGGGGCGGTGGGGGCGGCGGGGGCGGCGGAGGCGGCGGGGGCGGCGGGGGCGGCGGGGGCGGCGGGGGCGGCGGGGGCGGCGGGGGGCGGCGGGGGCGGCGGGGGCGGCGGGGCGGCGGGGCGGCGGGGGCGGCGGGGGCGGCGGGGGCGGCGGGGGCGGCGGGGGCGGCGGGGGCGGCGGGGGCGGCGGGGGCGGCGGGGCGGCGGGGGCGGCGGGGGCGGCGGGGCGGCGGGGGCGGCGGGGGCGGCGGACGGCGGGGCGGCAGGGGCGGCGGGGGCGGCGGGGGCGCGGCGGGGCGCGGGGCGGCGGGGGCGGCGGGGCGGCGGGGGCGGCGGGGGCGGCGGGGGCGGCGGGGGGCGGCGGGGGCGCGCGGGGCGGCGGGGGCGGCGGGGGCGGGGGGCGGCGGGGGCGGCGAGGGCGGTGAGGGCGGCGGGGGGCGGGGACGGCGGGGGCGGCGGGGCAGCGGGGGCGGCGGCGGGGGCAGCGGCGGGGGCGGCGGGGGTTGCGAGGCGACAGGGTGACGAGGGTGGCGGAGTCGGTGGAGGCGGCGAAGGCGGCAGAGCCGGCGGAGGCGGCGAGGGCGGCGAGGGCGGCGGGGGCGGCGGCGCGTCGAGAGCGTTCTCGCTCACGCGAGCGCGAGACGACGTGGCGGCGGCGGCGGAAACGGAAGGAGCGCGCCGGGCGGAGGCGGGGCGAAGCTACCTGCGGCGGGCCTCGCCACTCAGCTAATTGGGCGTAGGTGAGCAGGTTTCGCGGCGGCGGCGGCGGCGGGAGGGGGCGGGGCGCGGCGGGGCGGCGAGGGCAAGGACGACGGAGCGCGGCTCCCGCCCGCCACCGCAATTCGCGGAAGCCCCCTAATGAATAACGCATTCGCAACCGCAGCCGCCGCATGCAAAGGCACCTGCCGCGCCCCGCCCCCGCCACCCGGCGCGCGACGCCTGTGCCTGCTACGGACGCGTACACTATGCGTGTCTCTGAGCACTGAACACTTGTGACGCGCTGGCAGAGGTTCCTGACTTTTCGACACGACTCCCACTTACAATTTACAGACACTATGTTGTATTGGCATCTGTAAGTACTAGTAACTCAGAGATTTTCTTTCATAAACTTACACAAGAAGAGGCATCAAGTCTAAACGTCTGGCATGGACAATGCGAAGATCATGCAAGAAGTTTTCCAAGTAGAGTCTGTGTTGTTCAGTTGTTTCAATGAGTATCGTATTACTAGTTTTGAAATTAATAGAATTTAAATCCACAAGTTTTGTTAAATATAGGGATTTTACAAAATTTACGAACTGATCTTTGAACAAATTTGTGCATCTACATACTCGTGTGATATACGAGAGATGTTTTTTCTTAATTGATTATACCGGGAATTATCTAGTTACATAGTGGACTGAATAGCTGAACACTTGTAAAAATTTCACACATTTGGGCACGTGAGGGTACTAAAATACTATTAGTTTTAACCTATATTTAATTATTAAATGATAATTTAAAGTTCTAAAAGAAGTATTTTGAGCAGGATCAGCTTTACACAATAACTGATTTTTGTATTATTTAAGCAGAGTAGAGTATTTTTCATTTAAATGCTGATCCTTGAATAAAACGTTTGAAAAATCTCATTTTGTACATTAGAGGACATAAAAAAACCTCTGGACACGAAATATGGTTTTAAGACTCCAAAACGCAACGTATTACTGATATGCAACAACAGTAGTGTGTTGCGGGTTGTATCTGCATGCTATATATTTTATTTAATATATGGTTATTCATGTTACATATGCATTTTAGCTTTCTGGACTTTTCATATAAACTTCATGATTATGACATATGTCATAGATCTCCATGCGCGCAATATGCTTGAAAAGGGGTACACAATTTTCTTAATATATAGATAACTAGCGCACCCGTGCGAGAACTCTCGCATGTTAAGCCCCACCCTCTTCCCTATTTTTCCATTTCTATATTAAAACTACGTATCTTTTTCTTGAAGACATTCTTACCCTCCGTCACTTGTTCTGTATGTCTCCTTTTAATTGATAACAATACAATACAATACAATACAATATACCTCTGTGGTTACAAACTATTCTGATTTAACGTAATTACCGAGCAGAGATGTAAACCCGTATAATTTAGTCCTGTACAATACCAAGTAATGATTTTAATTTCACATGTTGCAGATTCTACAGGGTCTGAACAGAAGGGGTAGAATTGAGAAGGGTCGAACCAGCCAAAATGTAATAAGAATGTTCAAGAAGATTCATATATAGATTACGAATTAAGGAACCGTTCTTTGTGGCCTGCAGCATCAAAATTTTAGTTTTTAAAGACGCTAAAACGCTTCGTTTAGGAGTTATTTAACGATATAGATATTAAAAATGTGACCGAGTGTTGCGGGTTGCATTTGACATTACTATTTATATGCTTTTTTATAAACCAATCCTTCATATTTTTAAATTCAAAGTGCAATTACTCACGTCTCCGTGAAATTCTCTTTCTTTAGAGACTTCACTTATAAAGGTTGGTTGCGTGCGAGAGCTTCAAAAGGAATGTATACTACTGAAATAATATAGGAGAATTTTAGCCAAACGTTATGTAACAGTAGCAGTGCGAGCAACTTTTCACAGCAGACCTCAATTCCCGATAGCTCTGGACTCTCCAAAAGTTCTGGATATTGAGTTATTAGCTTATTCACCAGGGTCAAAGATACAAATACAAATACAATTACAAACGTATAGCAATCGCGGAACTGAGGAATCATTCAGAATGGTATGGATGCCAATAGATTTGAAAGCAATTATATTAATTTCATACTCCTGTTTTGTCGCGGAGTAAATAAAATGCTTGCAGTACAAAATTTAATTGTCAATAAATATCTAAAATCCGACAACCGGATTTTACTGTGATTACTGTTCGATGTTTAATAAATGAATTTTTTAAAATTCCGTGGCATAGTATAGATATATCTCAATGTTAATATTGTGCTGCACAAATTGGGAAAGGGATCGTGTGGAACACATTTAGCTTGAAATATTTTTTATCACCGCCACAAATAGACGAGCCAAAGTTGTTAGAGATTTTCTTTGATATCCTACATATAAATAGTGAGGCATATCAGTAATAAGTTTTTATAACATTTTTTTATTTTATAGCATTCTTATTTTATAGGTAATAGCATTTAAATATAGTAAAATTATTATTGCATTAAACGAGACAGGCCGCGGAACAGTTTATATGTGATTTTATTAAGTACATTCATAACACAAATAAAAAATAACATGAAAATAGGCGCCGGAACTGCTGTTTTAGAAAAATTGAATTTTACACTAGTAAAACATAATTTTTTAGAACTATACATCCCATTTAAATCGACGCAGAAAGTTTTCATATTGTTTCAGAAGTTTTTATATTTACCAAACTGCTAATTGAAGCGAAATTTTATTGGTGGCTTAATGAATAAAAATTGTCCGTGTGAAAGTAGGTAAACGGATATTTTGTAACATATTTTGAGGGGGAATAAATTTTTATTTATGATTAAAATAAACATTCACAATTTACAATAACATTACAAGTAAATGTCCGTATTGTATAATAGGGGCGATCGAAGCTGGTTTACCGAAGAGGGTGGCTGGCACTCAGGTTCCCACGTCGACCATGTAGTCTTCTATAAAAGTATCCAAAGTTTTTTATGACAATTTTTTATTCTATCAATTTCACAATGTTTCGTAACTAGTTTTGTTACATCATCAGGTGCTTAGT
This sequence comes from Teleogryllus occipitalis, assembly GCA_011170035.1. NCBI lineage: Eukaryota > Metazoa > Arthropoda > Insecta > Orthoptera > Gryllidae > Teleogryllus > Teleogryllus occipitalis. The sequence continues at coordinate 147,548 of BLKR01002199.1, forward strand.
GTGGGAACTGCTCTCCCATTGAACTACCTCTGCAGCAGAACAATTGATTGTCTTCTTTAAGTGTGGGAAGAGAAAATTTAGTTTCTCTCTTTCAGCTAAAACCTTCCATCAAGCTCTTGATTTTTATGTTATCAGATTTTTAAATTGTTTAGTTTGCCTGTCACTCCTAAAGTCATGTTTAATCAAAAATAGCGTTATGGGTTGGTTGGCACAAAGTCTATCAGCCTCGTTCTCTGTCAGCCAACCACATACATAAAATAAAAACTATTTTTCTGATTATTATTCTCATTTAGTGTAAAAACGTTAGTAATGGCAACAATTAAGAACATTTTCTTTGTTTTCTCAAAATCATTTAACTACAGTACTATGTTGGGTGTGTGAAACTCAATTGCCAATTAGAATGTCTCTTTCTAAACAGATGGCTTCAATACAAATTGCGAATTTTTCTTTTATCTTTTTTATTAACTTGTTTTCAAACCACGATTTTACCACAGATATATTCACTTAAATTTGCACAATTTTGGTGCTCAGATACTCAACTCAGTAATCGTCAAATATACATTGAGGTAAACTTAATAGTACACTTTGCTTGATTTAGTTTCATAACAAAATACTTACGCACCAGACAAATGCTCCGGAAATGTATATGTATTATACTTTTCTGTTTTAAATAAATTCTAATAAATTATAAATTCAGATTCGCGGAACAAAGGTTTGCTGTTGTTATAATTGAATAAGGTTACTTTAAAAATAAATAATTAAAAAATAATGAAAATTAATTTCTCAATTTATTCTGATACGTATCCACCGTTACTGTTTCTTTGCAAAACAACAGTCCAATTAATCTGCATCGATAAATGGCACACCATTCTCCAATCTTTTTTTCATGCAATGTCTCTCTACTGTTTCCTATGGTCTCTCCGTACTGTTTGTCTGGTCTACTGTTTTGCTGGTTAACATATCCATCCAGACGAAGCCAATCTTTATCACTAAAAAACACTTCATGTGCATCAAGACCTTCGCTAACAATTCCCAGTAGCCAATTACAGTAATTCATGCGAGCAGCCTGATCGGGAACCATCCTTACTGAACTCTTGAGACGTCCACTACTTGAATGCGCACATTTTCAATTTTTTGTGGCACAATGTGCACTTCCATACGAGAGATTACATTGCTCCTGGAGCTTCCTTAATCATTTTTTCGGGGAAATTGAAACAACATTCCGAACATCCTCTAGTTTTCACTGCGCGAGTACTGTGTTTTGGTGACAATAAATGTGCTCCAGAAATGTACAGATGTTTTATACTTGCTGTTTTATATATGCAATAAAATTATTAATTCCAGACCTACAGAACAAATTTATTATTATTAGTGTCATTATTAATAATAATTAATAATAATTATTTTTATGGAAAATATGTTACTTTTAAAATAAAAGTAGTTTTGAAAGCGCGGGCTCAGTAGTCAGTGACTAATAATCACTGGTGAAATTATCAGTGAAAGATAGTCACTGCTTAATGACACATCACAGCCTTGCCCTTCATCCCCATTATTTAACCTTAACATAAAGGTTTTGGAATTCCCTGCAACGAAAATAATAAAGGTAGTTTGGTAATCGGTTAAGGACAAAAGGAAATTATTTATTATGAATGATGAAAAAGAAATTAATAATTATACATACGTGTCGGAAACAAACAAACTTCACAAAAAATTTTCAAAATGCCCTCCATTTGCTAACAAACAAGCATTAATACGCTTGAGAACATTTGCTGCAACCCGATGTAAAGTTTGTTCAACAATCGTACGAATCGCTTCTTCCATATTTCTTTGGAGCTCTTCTAGATTAGCAGTATTCTTTGCATAAACTTTACTTTTGAGGCATCATCAAAGATAAAAAATATGATGGTGACAAATCAGGCAAACAAGGGTGCCACAAACCTCGAGAAATTATTCTGTTCCCAAAAAACTCTTTCACAAATTGCGTTGTCGACTTGGCAGTATGTGACGTCGCCCAATCCTGCTGAAACCAACAATTTCTCTCATCCTTTTCTGTAAGGGATTTCACAGTATATTCTGATATGTATCCGCCGTCACCGTTTCTTTGAAAAATAACGGACCAATTATTCTGGGACGAGAAATCACACACCATACGCCAATTTTTTTAATGCAGTGGTTTCTCTACTGTTTCTTGTGGTCTCTCAGTACCCTAGTCTACTGTTTTGCTAGTTAACATGTTCATCCAGCTGAAACCAAGCCTCATCACTAAAAACTACGTTATCAAGTGCCCGAAGACCTCCGCGAACGAATCGACGTAGCTTATTACAATAATTCATACGAGCAGCCTGATCAGGAATCTTAAGCTCCTGAGATGTCCGCAGTTTGAACGCGCGCATTTTCAATTTTGTAGTGGCACAATGCGCACTTCCATAAGAAAGATTACATTGCTGCTGGAGTTTCCTCAATGATGTTTTCGGGGAAGTTAAAAGAACATCCAGAACTTCCTCTAGTTTCCGCTGCATGAGCACTGTAATTCGGCGACTGCGTTTCCGATCAAACACACCTCCTGTCTCACGATAGCACTTCACTAACCGAAGTATGCTACTTTTGTTCGGAATAGTCGGATTGTTCTGAAACAATCAATAAAGACGCGGCATGTTTTGTTTTGAGCAGGTATGATCTACAGCACAGGAAGGGGGTGGGTGAAACGAAGGGGTGGTGATGAATGGAGTGTCGCTGAAATGCCGGCCAAGGAGCTGTCCCAGAAGCAGTGTTGCAAAACTTTCACTTTTCCCTCAGTGTCTTGGTTGCGTTTTATACTGATCACCCGGTGTATATGTGTGTGTGTATATATATATATATATATATATATATATATATATATATACACACACTTAACTTTCACTGAAAATTCTGCGTTACTTGCTACCTTTTAACAACGGCTGTTTGTAAACCCAGCTGATTTTGTATTCGCATGATATGATAAACACGGTACATTTTAGATGAAACATGTTTCCCACTGAAATAAATGAGTGTGCCTGCCTCGATGAAACGAAATTTTCTGCATTATGAATGCCGGCTTTTGTTCTGCCACAGTAAGTGACGAGGTTCATTTGTTTAGACTGCATGTAGAACGAACGCGTTGCTTTCACTCCGACCGGTGGCCGCGTCAAAACAGTATAGAGCGAATGGCACGTACATAGTACGAGACACTTTGGTGCGTTATGGAAATGTCACGTCGTTGTAGACAGTCGTTGCACTCGTAGTGCACGGCTCTAGCGCTGGACTGCGCTCTAGTGTGGACTACTGGGCAGTAGAATATCATGCCAGTGCAGTTTACGAACCGACGTGTTTGCGTACAATCGCAAGCAAATGAACGAGCTAGCGCAGAATGTATGCCCTGGGCATACAGAATGGGGAAACTGGCGAGTCTCGTTGATTCTGTGACTAATAACTAAAATCGGAACTAGAGATGGGCTTGTGCCGTTCCGCGTGGCCTACGTACAGCTCGGCAGGAAATTCTACGTGTCGTAATGGCTGGTGCAATTAATCTGAGGATTAACGTGAAATTGCTAAAACAAACTCGAATGGAAAATGTTGATATGGAAATAGTGTAAGCGAGTTTTGGAAACTCATTTCTGTTCCAATATATATCATTAAATTTTCATACTGCTACATATTGTATTTTTCATAGTATGCTGATGAATTTATTATACGTACACACGAAACAGATATTCATTTTAATTAGTTCATGCATTATATGTTTCTGCGTGAACGTTTTCATGATTTTTAAAATAGCTATTGTGAGCTTTTCTGCCGATATTCACATACATACAAGAGTTTGTTCTAATTTTTGTGCTCTTGAAATGCAGGCAAATTTGGTATCATGCGTAAATTACATATTATAAAATATAATATGACACCAATTATATCTGATAAAAGCATTTTACCCGCTATAAACAAACAACATTTTTTGATCAATTGACGAAGTAAGTGTAAATTACAAGTGCAGACACTTAATTCATGCAAAGAGCTAACGATGAAAACACACGAATATACACACGACTATTCATTTAACTTACAATGTATACTCTGCATTTTGTGCACATTTTAGCAGTTGTAATATCTAATACACGCAATGTCCTTGGAGTAATTGAAGAAATTACATGTATCGAGATATTTTTATAAGGAAAAGATATAACAATCTTAACAATGTGCAATATTGCTCGAATATAACTAAGAGTTTTTGATAGTAAAATAATGGCATTACGTAATCCTGATACAGCTTGTAAGATGTAATTAAGGGAATATAATCCTCGTCAATAACAAGTGTGCCTAGATGAAAGTCTTCCTGCAATTTATGACATTCTTGACAAAATATTTCGATTTTATTTCATTAGTTAACAATGACAAGATCATTTATCTTGTTTCCAATTATACTTCATAAGACTTCTGCAGTAACGATTCTGGTGTGTCCTTATATTTCTTTTCACACAACGGTATCATTCCATATTTTATTATGCAAATTATACTCATTAAAAATGTTTTGGGGTGCCCTCTACCAAGTATACTGGGATATTCAATTGTTTTTGTACACGCATAAAACAATTGAAAAATAATCTAATGTAATATATACATAAGGTAATACATACATATTGGGCTGAACATTACTAATGCCGGTCTCCTTTTGTTTATTCTAAGTCCAATATGTTCAAAGTCCAATGCATATTTTTTCATTGTAAGATCTAATTAATGAAACTCACATGATCATTGAATTGTAGTTTCCCCATCTTGCAATAAGTAATGTATTATTATTATTATCATTATTATTATTATTATTATTATTATTATTATTAAAGACAATTTCAACTAATAATAGTAAAAAATAATTTGTAACTCAAATTATGTACTTGTCAGGAACCATTACACTTGATTACTAGGTTCTTGAATAAGAATCCTCTCTTTTTTTCTCCAGAAACATTCGTACAATTTACAATATTTCTCCAGAAACCATTTTAATTTTTTTCATCGACACATTCCAATCTCCTTGCTCCAATTGTGCAAGACTTCCCACCGTCCGCCCGCCAGCGCAAAAGAAATCGACGCAATCACACGACACAGCGGCAAGGGCGAGTTCTCAGCCATTTCGCCGGCGGTCGCATGCGCAGTCGCATGCGCCGGTTGCCAGGGCGCGCGTTCGTCGCCTGAAGGCAGCGCGCACTCGCTCCCAGAAATTGAAACCCGCGCCTCGAGCACGCCTGCGTGCATCATGTTCTGCTCCCTCTGATTTATGCCGGGAGGTACCGCGTAATATAATACACATGTAGCCTTCTACGTCTCTCTTGGCGAACGCAATTTTCATAGCGGAAGAAAAGGCAAGACGTCCCGTTCTCATTTTTCTTCTTTACCAATTGAGTCTTCCCCGGTGTCACCATATTTCATCGACTTTATTTTAAACTCGTGTCGACCCTGCAGGCCCCGCCCCGCCCACTTCTGGGACAATAACTCCATTTCTCTCCATTTGCCCGCGCGGGATTCGGGTGACGGGCGCGCGGCGGGGGCGCGGAAGGGGCGGTGACGGCTGCGGTGGAGGAGGGGCGCAGGTCCCGGCAGGTACAGTGATGGAGATAAAAGGGGTTGCGTTGATGATAGAGGTAGCAGCTACGCGGCGGCAGAGGAAGTGGTAGTAATGGTGGCATTGACGATGATAGTGTTGGTAGTATCACGTATAATGATGGTTGTGATGCCAGTGTGAATTGGGGTGGATGATGTGGGGTAACAGTGACGATAAGTGGATGATATGGAAGTAGCGTTGGAGGTGGAGGTGGATGTGACGGTGCATGGCGTGGTTGTGGTGGTGAAGGGGGCGTGGTGGAAAGAATGGTAATGGTGGAGATGGTGGTGGAGGAGGTGGCAGCACTGAGACTGTGATGGTAGTGCTCAGTAGTAGAAGTAGTGTTGTTGTTGTTAGAAGTGATGATGATGGTGACAGTTTTGGTGGTGGTGGTGGTGGTGGTGGTGGTGGTCGTGGTGCTGGTTGTGCTGCTGGTAGCGATGGTGGCGGTGGTGCTAGCAGTGCTAGAGGCGGTGGTGGCGGTGCTGGTGGCGCTGGTGGCGGTGCTGGAGGTGGTGGTGGTGGTGGCGGCGGCGGTGCTGTTAACAGGCGTCTTCGACCTCGAGGTCGATGACCGGGATGGTAGCAAAGACTGTTGTGGCAGCGGTGGCAGGGAGAGGGCGACGGAGGCCGTGGCGGAGTCGCTGACGGCATCGCCTGCAGCGCCCGCGCGCCTTCCGCAGTCACCATGGTGATGGCAGCCGGAGCGAGGCGAAGGCGGATCGTATCACCCGGGCGGGCGGTGAATGGGAGGATGCGTCAATTTAAAAACACACAATGCAGCCCCAAAACGTGGCGCAGCGGGGCATCGTGTTTCCTGCGAAACTCTCCGCCTGCGCCCTCCTCGATGCTTTCAGCGTCCTCCCCCGCCTCAGCCATCCGTCAGCGCCTCCTGCGTCGGACTGGCTGAGAGAGCTCAGGGAAACCACTTTTGGCAATGCGGTGTCTCTGACCGGGACTAGTAGGCTTTGGGTCTCGTCGGTGGAGAATTTTCGACACTAATTACGTAGCTACACCCCATTCACCCGCATCTACAGGAGAATACTGGAGACCGGCTGCTCTAATCGACAGTTTTCCTTGGTTTCTCTCAGACGAAAACGGGAGAGTACCTTAATAAACCGGTCACTGTCTTATGCGAGTTTTCTGTCAACATCCTTTCCATCCCCTTCTCCTTAACGTCACACCTACAAGCATTTCACTACAACATTCATTCGGAAGCTTATAAATTAAGGGCGCCGCCTGGAGGGGTAACCTGTCAGACATGCAGATTGGCACAGTTGTCACGTTGCCAGCGGGGACGATACATCACCACCCGCGAGAGGTATCATGCACTACACTTACGATACTAAATCAATCACGAAATAATCCATCAAGCAAGCTTCTTATTTCCTACAATTTTGTTTCACTGTAAAGAAGTTACCTGGTTGTAAGTGTTGCTGCTTTCAAATCCGGGCTAGTCGGTGCAAGCACTGCTTGACTTTTGCAGGGACTTTTTCCTTAAAATGCTTATTATTTCAAAACTAATACAAAGTTATTACAAAGAAAATGAAAAAGATTTAAAAGCATCATCAATTTTTATGTAAATATATTTCATCTGGGTCTTTACTATTTCTTAAATATTTTTACAAACACCATAAACCGTAGGAGTATGTCTTTTGTAGGGATTTTGCTTCACTTTTGCAGACAAAATCCTCCAGACGTCGTGGCATTCGTAGTGTGGACAACAACACTGATTATATGAGTGACAAAATTAAACCCTCCGATAATTCGTGCCCTTATTAATCTAGGAACAAAAATATTTTTAAAATGCTTAAATTTGGAAACGCAACGTCAGTAAAAAACCATTACTGTTGTAGTGAATCTTTAATTATCAATAGTATGAATGAAAATGATTTGTATTTCGTTTTAAACACAAAAGAACTGAGGAAAGGTTGAGAAATAAAGATACAAATCTTGGTTACTCTTTCATTGCCTTGAATGCATCTACTGAATTTTGAACTATTCATCTCTTAGTTTTCAAACGTATTTTTATAATAACAGAATTCACTACTGTAGGATTTTAACACATTCAACAGTAACAATGATTCAACAAGAACAATAATTATGTTGAATACATTGTAAACATTGTAAAATTGCTTGGTCGATGGGTGAGCGCCACTCCCTTCTTTGATTAAATTGTTTCCATTGAAAGTTACCATAGCAACGGATTCTCGAAACTCCATCTAGATTCCCAGAAATGTAATAGGAGTACTGAAAGCTTCTGTACTTTCAGTTGCCATCAAGACGATTATTCTGCAGCTCCTTCGTGGAAGTGAGCGCTACGTTCTATGCCGACGAATCATGTTCTTTTTCGCAATGGAGTAGAGAGAAAGTTATGTAATTCTGCGCGAAAAAACCGCAACGTTTCGAAAGAAACACACTTATTACAGGGCCTTGGCTACAAAAAGTGGATAGATCCAGATGCTAAATTTAGAAAAAATCCTTTAACACGTGATATACTAAGAATCCATGATTGTTGGGTGCTTGATACCGAAAAATCGATTGACGAAACGTCTGTCCGACTGTCTGTCAACCACACTTGCGAGTAACCCGTTTCGCTGATTTTCTCCAAATCTGATAATCCCCAATTGACCTGGTTGACGACACGGCCCCTTTAATTCGAAACCGAAATTTTAATTTTGGGGGTTTCTGTTCATAAAGACCCTGAGACATTTTTCAAGTTTTCAAAAGAATGTTTCAATCATTTTTTATTAAATTTTGTTGATGGATAGTGTGTTTAAGAGAATGGTTCAGGTTAAAAATTTTCGTTAAAACTCTGATTTTTCGAAAATTGCAAAAGTTCAAAATTTGTTCGGAGTCCTCCTACAAGTAAAATATTAAAGACAGAGATTTTCCCCCTCAATGAAATGTGCTTCTTAAAGATAGATTTTTAGATAAGGTCGGTTACAATTTTTCGAAAATTTGAGTAGTTTTCGCGTAATTTTTCAGAAAAATAAGGGCGAGAAAGTACATATTATTTTAGCACCACCAGTTTCTTATATTTCAATCTTATTTTGTTAATCTTTCACTGGTTAACAAAACAAGAATAAACTACATATTTTTGTTATTACTGTAATTGAATATCTTTTCTTCAGATTATTACTCGTGTTTACTCCTTCTTTGTGATTTTTATAAAAATCAATGATGTAATATTTCACTTGTTTCCGGAAGTATAATTGCTACACCAATCACAGCGAAATGACTTCATGTGAAAGATATACTACAACAGATTTTGGCCATTGTAAAAATATTTAAGAAACTATAAAGACACAGATGAAAAGTAGTCACATAAAATTGATGATCTTTTAATATCTTTGATTTTTTGCAATAATTTTGTATTAGTTTTACAATAATAAGCATTTTATGGAAATATTTTAATAACAAAAATGTGGGTTACAGTGCATGTTCATAAAAGAGACATAGAATACAAATAAATAACAGATTATTCACCAGATGTGTATACAAGAATGACAATATACTATAATAAAGTCAGCTCGCCCGTGACAAAGTAGACGACGTTCTTAATCCCTTGGCCCGACGGATCTCCATCAGAACAAGGTACTCTTGACCCGGCACTATGCGTTGGACCCATGCTTTCCCTTCGAGCACTCACCTCCGTCACCTCAACTGAACCCACTCTATTCCCATTCGTGCAGGAAGTTTCCAGTCCCAACCGGCTCTGGCGGCCTCCTTTTATACTCGAGTGACGTCACGTCCCTTGACTCGCCCCGCGCGTCTGGCCCCGATGGCTGCGCTCACTGAGGCGGCGAGCTCCGTTATCATGCACTACCCTGCTGCGAGCGCGCGCCAATCACAATCGTCCCTCCATCGTGGAAACGTTTGTGTGTATAACACATATAAAGCGATTTAACTCATTGCCATCACTTCCATCGTACTCGATTCTTCTGAAAAAGAAAACAAAGCTTTTGAAAACGTGTCATTTAGAGTGAAGTCCTTCGGTGAATAGTGCTCTCGGAATCAAGCCTTGGTGTCTGCCTGAGATGGATCGACCAATGGAGTGTTAATATCCCTATTTTTCTGGTGGTAAATCCTTTATTCTATCAGTTCAGAAACAACTCAAGAAACTCGTATATCAGGCTGAGTTCGCTGTTTGCTGGAGTGGGGTGGGGGTGGGAGATAATTGAGACTCTGCTGTTCGTGTTTGTGAAAGCCCATGTTGTGGCGAAGTAGAAAAGCCTCAACAAATCAACCTATGCCCCAGACCGGCAAACGATTTGTTTGCAGAGACAAATCATTAAACCGACAGATAGTTAATCTCCTACAAACAAGTAGTTTTGTTACATGTGCCAAATTACTTATCTTTTTTTTTGAATTATTTAAACCTCGTTCACAGTACCTAAACCTCTTTCACGAACAAGTATTGCAGATGCTTGACGTTTAACATGATTTTTAAACAATAGAATAATAATATGATTCGACTGAACACCGAAGCCTGTAGCGCAACGGCGATTCTATTTAAAATGCACTAAAATTCAGAGCAGGAAAGCTGAGAATGTAGTGCGGTTACGATCATCTATTCCACAGAGGTAAGAGTAGTAATGCTCACTATGGGATTAATAGGGAGTGCCCTTAGACAAGGCATTATATCATATTAGGGAGGGCCGTCAGACAAGGCTTTTTTGCCAAGTCGATAATGTACTAGATGAGAACATGTGAGCAGATTAGTTAGCGTGGTGAAAAGAAAGAGATAGGAGATAAATGGTGATGCGATTGGGTAAGAAAATCATCAAAAAGAGGAGTGAATTATTTGAGAATAGAGAAAATCGAACTTTATGATTCTCTTGTCAAACAGCATTAATAATGTTATGTTTTTTTGAATTGCTTGTGGATCGCTAATTTACACGAAATAATTGAAAGTGATTCACAAATGAAATGAGTGAACGGAAAACATTTCCAATACGCAACTGCGTGGTTCTTTCCAGAAGAATCGAGTGCAATGAAAGTAATGGCAATGTGTTAAATCGCTTGGTGTGTGTTATCTGCACAAAAGTGTCCATGATGTTAAAAAATTTACGCAAAGTTGGGCATTCATCAAATAAATTGTATAGATAATTTGAATCAATAAATTAACACAGAAGATTAATGGGTTATGAAATTTAATGAATTCCAAGAAGTTGAATTAGTAGAGTGTATGAAATTACATAGAAAGTTCAATATGAATAACACAAATAGAAACAAATTTCAGCCTTTCTTACTTCAATTTCATCTTTAACAGTATTCGGTAAACATATCTTTATATCAATTGTAAATAATGACATTAAACACATATCAAAAGTACGTCAAGATTTCTGCCATTTTTTACCAATTGAACAAGTCTGCGCCAGTATTAGTGGTTCTTTGTTAGATAAACTTCAAGTAATATACGAGTACTCGTATAACTAAGCTTAGTACCGGCACTCTTGTAACAGTTGTTATTCCCCTTGCAATCCAATTAATGTGGGTTTAAGCTGAATTTTCCCAAAACTAATTTGGGAATCGGAAACTTATCACAAGTAACTTTTAAATTTGACATGATCATACATCAGTCACCCGAACAGTATTCTACACGTCCTATACAACATGACTGACAGTTTGTCAGCAACACACTAGCTCCCCGCGAATATAATTTTATGGAAATGCATTCCGCTTGATCTTTTTAACACTCTCTAAATATCGTGAAGTGATTAATGTTGCTTATCTACTGATACACTTTTAAAACACTAATAGTATATTCTTCCACGAGCGCATAACATCAAAATAACACATTAAAACACTATTTTAAAACAAAAAAATTCTACAAAAATTTTCTTTAAGTATTTATGGGCGAGTATATCACAGCTTGATTCATAGGAAATTGCGTTGCATTGCATTACATTGCACAGCATTGCATCATTTCATTTATCATTACATGATAAATGAGACATGATTTGCATCTAAACGATCACTTCTTCAACATTGGACCATTTATTTTATCTTTGGCATTTGTATTTTCTACAGGATCAAACATTGAAAGTGGAAAAGTGAAAAAATAAATGATTATGTCTCTTTCATAAGTTGAAATTTAGTAGTCACAATTATTCTCTGCACTAAAACAAATACAATACCTACAAAATCTAACATATAAAAGTATTTTGTGTAATATGATTGTAAATTCACCTCAATAATACAAAAAATCCTTCAAATTTAAGTTAATAGAGTTTAAAGGGGGTCTAATTTAATACATATAGCTTCTGAAAAGAGGAACATGGTGACAAATTTCTAAAACAATTCCACCTAACATGCTGAACGTTGATACTTGCATTGATGAGAAAATTCTTTAGTTTACTTTTCCCTGTATTTATGAAACTTTTCCATGTATTTATGGAGTCTGAATCTGTATTATTATTGGTTTCATGACGTTATTAATATTAGAAGAATAGCATGAAGGTGATAAAGGACATCAGTACATTACACAGAAATTAATCACGCAGAAATTACGTAGAATATCAGTTTCTATCAGATCACGTAATGAATGCAACGTCACTCGCAACCTATGGCTTTGACAGAGATACACTGCTGTGTCTAGTTTTATCTATGTCATTAATGCCATTTGAGTTTCTGTTCCATTTGTCTGATGTAATAAAATAGATGTGTGCCAGTTCACTTCAGCTTAGTGAAAACCGCAATAATTAATTGGAGTAATAAAATGAAAATATATCAACATATATTACTGACAGATGAATATGCCAAGTTTCATTTCTTAATATCTGCATGTTTTATTTTAGTCAAAACTATACATAGCATTTCAAGTAGAATGAGACATGTGTTTTAATAAGTATCTTATTGTTTTGGAAGTTTATTTACTTTGTTCTAGAAGAATGAATACCATGTAACATTTACACCTAATTATTAGATGCTCTCTTTTTATCGATATTCCGACATGAGAAAATCCACTCGGCCTCGTAGATTTCTCTCGCAACGTCAGAACTTTTGCCATTTCGTTTTATTCACTCTTATTCTAGTGATGTGACTCCACATTGAGAATTAACTGTTAGCGTTTTTTATGGACGCAATATTTATCGTTTCATGCAACCTTGTCATTTCAATTTATGACACTGAACTGTATTTAGCAGACTCATTACTCAAGCCAAGACTTGTGACATCTTTAGCCAACTGTCAGGTTGAAGTTAGTGGCAGGCGGTAGGCTTGAGTGCGAAGTCGGACTCTGTCGTTCATCGCAGCTAGAAGAGCTGTCTCGTCGCTGGGAGCAGAACTTGCATCAAAGCAGTTTGGAGCCGCGACAGCTCCCAACGAGGTTTTCGGATCCAGCCGCATTCTGATGGCGGAATTCCGTCACGCAGAGCCCGCGCTGGCGGCGGGCGGGGAGGGGCGGGGCACTTGGCGCAGCCGCTCCGCGAAGGAGGTGGAAACGAAACGCCTCCCCGCGGCCCTCGTTGGCCCACGAGGCTCAAAACGCGCGTTTGGGGGCGGCGAGACGCCAGGCGCTTAATTGAAATCAGCGAAAGAGGCCTGGTACCGAACAGCTGGTTGGAGTGGGGAAAGGGAATATTAAATTCATCTTTATCGCACGGTCAATTATCATACGTAATACCACGTGTGTTTGGGAAATTCGCAATAAATTCCCGATTCGCGAAGCGAGGAGGGGATTTATCTGAGAATTTCAAAAGCACGAGTGGTATTTAATAGCACTGTTCCTCGAGTAAAATGATGTCCATCAGAGTTCCAAAATGCGCCAAATATTGAAAATAACTGAAAGCTATGTAAAAATCAAAGACATTATGTTATAGTACATACGCGGTTTATTGAACATCCTCATAGCGATCGATGTATATCGTCTCCTAAGATAGATAGATAGTTTATGATTAGCTAGTAGAAAGAAGCGGTAAGAAAAATCGGATAGAAAAAGCGATAAACGTTTTGAGATACGATTTCCTAATAGGCGCATTTTGTATGTATAGTTAAACACTATTGGTTTTAATATCACGATTGGAATAGTCAAGAATAAATGAAGGTTTACTCTAGTTGAGGAAGACACAATTGTGTGTGTGTGTGTGTGTGTGTGTCGTTCATGGGACAAAGAACAGTCCAACATGAGTTTTCCTAAATTACTTGTAAAAGATATTCCTTTGCAATTGCACACAGGCCGATGTGGCTCACAGGAAAGGTGGAGGTAGGGCTCCTATTTGTAACTGTCGGCACGAGGAGGAGGTTGCGTGGCGAGGGAAGCGCTTCGGCCGCCTTCACCCCCAGAAAAGATCGGCCTCAGAACCTCCCTGATTAGAAATTACCAGGTAAAAGTCGCAGCCTACGCCGGGATTTGAAACTGGGTCCATCAGGTCAGGAAGCCAGTGCTCTACCACTCAGCCACCGTGGATCCCTTATATTAGTTATAATAGTAATAATACCATAAAAATATGAGTAATAGTAATAGTATCAATCACATAAATAGTAATAACTACTTGGGGCGGTGCAAATATTCCGAACTTTAGAAACCGTTCTTTAAAATAGAAAATGGCTTCATATTGAATTCGTACTTTGAACGGTCGCGCCTTGAACAGTCCGTTATAGTAGTATTATGGCCCCTTCATGAGAGGCCTATTGAAGAGTCAATTTAATTTTACGTAGATTTTGAGTTTCAGCTTTGTACGGATCACCCATGCAAGTTAGAGGGTGGAGTCACCCAGAAGAGCTAAATCTCCAAAATGTAACAGAACGTTCAAAAAGGTCTCATTCTGTAGAACACTATCTACTAAAGAAGAATTTGGGCTCTGGTCCGAGCCCCAGAAGTTTTTCTGCATGTTACTCCTCATATTCCCTCCACGTTACATCCACAATGCCCTTAATGTTCCCTGCACGTTTCTCACATGTTCTCCCACATGTTTTCTCAATATTTACCTTCAAGTTTACCGCATATTTCCGGCATGTACCCTCGGTTGCACTACATTCGCACGTTCCCTATATTATCTCCTACATATTTCCTCACAAGTCCACGATATGGGATATCATTTCATGTTCCTTTCAATTTTCTCATACATGGAAATTCAAAACCTTAATTTACGTTTTTAATTAAAAAAACGTTTATAAACTATACGGAATCGTGTAGTACAGTTCTCCCCTGCCGTATGAAATGTACAGTTGCAAATGATTTAAGTACTCCAAGAAGCGAAAAATCGTTTCTGAACTGTTAATGACGATAATTTGTCTTCGTCTAACCCCGTTGTGAGTTGCACATGCGAATGATTATGCAACTACGCCATAATCTACGAACTTCTTGGTCTTTGTTGTTAAATCTCTTTGAAACAGTCTAGAGTGGATATTCCCCCTCCACCTTACTAATCTTACGGTGTATATTTGGATGGATGCTTATGCATTGCTCACAATAGTAATTATTCCTTAGCCTACTATAAAGGGATACGAAAAGGGGAAACGTAAATGGCCACAATATTTGAAACTCGTAATAGCAGACCTCTCAATTTCTCGCTAGAGCATACTGCTTTATTTGTGTGTTCGTTGGCAGTCGCGGATCGGCCGGAGGGAGCTTATAGCAGCTGGAGGGAGCTGTTTTGCTGCAGAGAGTTGGAGGGAGATGCAGAGAGAGATGGAGGAGTGCTGGAGGGAGCTGGAGGGGAGCTGGTGGGATCTGGAGGGAGCTGGTGGGAGCTGGAGGGAGCTGGAGGGAGCTGGAGGGAGCTGGAGGGAGCTGGAGGGAGCTGGAGGGAGCTGGAGGGAGCTGGAGGGGGCTGGAGGGAGCTGATGGGAGCTGAAGGGAACTGGAGGGAGCTGAAGGAAGTTTAAGGGAGCTGGAGCGGAGCGGGGCCTGGAATGGGATGAAGGGAGCTGAGGTAGAGCGAGGCAGGTTCAGACGGGGCGGGGCAGATCGACGCGGAGCGACGTGGGGAGTGGCGGAGCGGGTCGAAGCGGGGCGGAGCAAAGTGGTGAGTGGCGGGGCGTGGCGGGGGCCGCAACGTCGCGTTCTCAGCCGCAGCGGCGCGAGAGAGCGGCGGAGGCGTGCGCGCGTGTGTGAACGCTCCCGCCCAAGTTTCCGCGCCTGTGAACGCCGCGTTGCGCGCTGAATTTCGATTATCCAACTCCGTCCGCGGCCTCTTTACACCCCCCAGAGCTCACGCCGCCGACTCCGCCGCCAGCCACGCCACTCCGCGCTTCGTCTAGCCCCCCTCCGCCTACCCCCGCTTACTCACCCCGCTGAACCGCCTCTCCGCCGTCTCAATCCTTCCGCGTTCTTCAGGGAACGCGCTGCCACCAATGCGCATTACTAATCCATGCCATCGCACCGATCCGCGCCACCCCAACGCTCCACACCAAGAATCCACCTTCTCCCCCACCCAATCAGAAGAATCCACCCCCACCCCACTCAAACCCTACAATCCACCTCCAAACCACCCAACCCCAAGAATTCACCTCCAACCCACCCAACCCCAACAATCCACCTCCAACCCACCCAACCCCAACAATCCCCCTCCAACCCACCCAACCCCAACAATCCCCCTCCACCCTGTCAAACCCCAACAATTCACCTCCACCCTGTCAAACCCCAACAAACCACCTCCACCCCACCCAAACCCAACAGTCCGTCTCCATCCCATCCAACCCCAGGAATACATCTCTAACCCATCCAACTTCCAGATTCCACCTCCACCCTACCCAACCTCAACAATCCACCTCCACCCTACCCAACCCCGACAATCCACCTCCACCCCACCCAAATCCAACGATCAACCTCCACCCCACCCAACCACATCAATCCACCCCCACCTCACTCAAACCCAACAAACTGTCTCCACCCCACCCAACCCGAACGGTCCACCTCCACCCTCCGGAACTCTAAACGTTGCTCACTCGCAGCACTCATCACCCAAACTCCGCCACTGAACCAAACACCTACTACTACGCCATCACTTCGATTTCTACCGTTCCATATCTTCTCTCCAAACCCTGCGAACTTCCCATGTTTATAGACGGTCCCGCACTACCTCCACCATCGCCGTGTACTCTAACGTCATCCTTGTTGGTCCTTATCACCATCGCCTCCGCCCTCGGCGCCGCACGTCTAGCGTGATACGAGCCATATCGCTTTTCGCAATTAATTCACTCCTCCACCTCCTCCGCCTTTGCCGCTTCAGCTTCTAAAGCCGAGTGCCTGCCGAGGATGGTGTTGGATGTTCAGAGACAGAAGGGGAGGTAGGTGTGTGTGTGTGTGTGTGTGTTTGTGTGTGTGTGTGTGTGTATATTATATATCAGTATTATTACTCCTAGATCCAGCACTGGATACCGTTAGATTAGGAGATGCCGGTTATAAGAACTAGTAGGATTGAACATAACAATGTGCACTGATACAAGGTGCGCAATTTCATTGTTTATTAATTTTATTGTGCTTAATAAATAATTGTGCCTAGTAAATACCACCATCAGTAGAGATAAGTCTTACGTTTTGAGCATAGCATGCAACTATCACATAGCATTCTATCAGAACATTCTCAAAAGTTATGATCTAAGAGGGAGAGAGATTAGGAGCTGTTCTCATATTAGGTACCACCCAACCCAACAATTGAATAAAATACATTTATTTCTGAATTCTCCTACTACAATAATTTATATCCTCTTTTATTTTATTTACGATAATTAGAGGCCATCTGCAGTATTTTGTTGTTAATCTTCACCAAAATATAAAAGAATCAATGCATTTGATGTCAGCAAAGTGACACCAGCAATCGAAGTAGAAAGATTTTGTAATTGTAGATAATTTACTTAATATTAATATGCAATACAAAACACTCATACCTTAAGTAATAACACCATTGGAATCGCAATACTTTCCCCCTTATTATTAAATTATCAAAATGGATTTTATGGTTTCAAAAATGAAAGCCAAATCCATTAAACATAATTCTTAGGGCGCAATGGTCGCTTTGCTAAGCGAGTCCAAGTTGGTGAAGAAACATCGGCCTAAGCAATTAACGCAAAATATTCTTGAGACTGCTCAGTGTATTTTATGTCGAAATTCTTTGTTGCTGAAGAGTTTGACAGAAAAATCAAACATTGGAATCATACAAATCAGACAACCATTTTGTTAAGATATTTTTGTTTTACAGTTGTAGCTTCAGTTGATGAGGTTTAATCTTCTTTCCTTTAGTAAATGATAAATGAAATATTTTAATTTGTTTCCTATTTTTCTCTTTTTCTATCAAAATGATTGATAACAAAATATATTTGACGAAATATGTTGAAATATATGAAATGGGAAATTCGGCCATGTTTTATGACAATCTCCGACCGAGTGCCCGAGCCCCGGCATCACGTGTGTAAAATACATAGAAAAGCGTCAAACGTGCACTACAAGTATTACTAACGCATATAAGACTGAATTTTGTTCCCGGGTACTTTAGAACTTTGAATGAGAGCTCTTATCAGACCTAGGGACAGTCTAAAAAAACAAGGTTTGCCTGGGTGAACGGATTTCACTAACATACAGATTAATTTTTAGCAAAGGAGGCGATGACTGCCTGTTTCCGGTGTCCCCCGGTGTAGATTCTCAAGACGGCAATGAATCGGGGACTGCGGCGGCGGGGGAGGCGAATAGCGGGTTCGGCCACGCCCCTCGCGGCATTCAGGGCACGTCCGGTGCCCTCATTTGAAAGCCAGGGCTCGGCGCCCGGGCGAGCGGGCTGCGGCCGCGTATGTTCCTGCAGCGCCCCCTTTCGCCCCGCCCCCCGCCCCCACCCCTGCACCGCCCACCTCTTCCGCCTGCCCGTGGCCGCACCGCCCCGCTGGCGCCCGTGTTCTTCCTTGCGCCGCCCATTCAGCCCTGCGCGAGCAGGTCACTTCGTCCTCCCCATTCTCTCGGCGTCTTTGCTTCTACCACTCCTTCCACCGCGCTCACTCCACCGCCCACAAAGCATCCGACCTGGCTACCCTTCATCGCCACCGCCCACTTCTACCCCAGCGCCCTCTCCACCACCCACAGCGCACCCCACCTGGTTCCCTTCAACATCACTACCCACTCCCACCCGATTATCCACTCCACCACCCACAACGCATCCCATCTGGTTCCCTTCAACTTCACTGCCCACTCGATATCCCCACTCCACCACCCACAATGCAACCCCTTGCCTCCCTTTCATTCCTGCTCCACCACCAAGGCAGCCCCTTCCACCACCCACAACGCAACCCACCTGGTCTCCTTCAACATCACCGCCCACTCCCACCGGAATGCCCACCGCCCACTCCCACCCGAATGCCCACTCCACCCCCTACAACGCACCCCACCTGGTCTCCTTCAACATCACCGCCCACTCCCCCCGAATGCCCACTCCACCACCCACAACGCAACCCACCTGGTTCCCTTCAACATCACCGACCACTCCCACCGGAATGCCCACTCCACCACCCATAACGCAAACCACCTGCTTCCCCTTCATCCCCACTGCCCACATCCTCACCCGCAACACATCTCACCTAGTTGCTCTTCATTACCCCACCGCTGTTTCTGCACCGAATAGTCCGACTCCAACGCCCATTCCACAACTCACAACTCATCCTACGTGGTTCCCTTCATCCCCGCTTCCCCTTCCAACCGAATGTACACTCCACCATCCACAACGCACCCCACCTGTTTCTCCTTTGCCCCCACCGCCCAGTCCGACCCGAATGCCCTCTCCACCACCCACAACGCAACCCACTTGCTTCCATTTCATTCATGCTCCACAACCCACAACGTATCCCACCTGGTACCCCTTCATCCCTGCAGAAATATTCCTCTCCGCCGACCACTCAGGCCTCTCTACGCCTCATCAGCGGCTGATTGTTTTCTTTCCGCGTGCGTCATCTAGTATGGTCATTATTCGCATCTGGCCACGCCTCTGGAGCTGGCTATGTTCCTCCCGTGCTAGAAGTTGTAGTGTAGACGCCTCTTCCCGAGGCCGCTTGGTCCCCATCACGCAACTGCAGCCGCGAACACGCCGCTCTCTTTGCCACCATTGCTTGCGACGGTTGCAATGCAAGACTTCTCACCTCTTCCTCTGTTCAATCTTTTATTTTTATTTATTTTACGTCAATAAACAGTTAAAACTGCGTATGACGTGCTGTGGGGAGAAATGAATTCTGTGCACATTTTCAAAATTCTGTGTTACAAAAAACACTAAGTCATATACTACATGAATTTTGAATTAAAAAAAACTCTGACACTACGCAGATTCTCAGAGTTCGGAGGCTTTTTCTTCGTGTCTTAAAGAAGGTTTTCCTTCCTGTTCATACAATCATGCGTATATATTTTCCTGGGATTTTTCTCTCTCCCTCTCCTTGGTCACTAGATGATTTAATTTATTTTTTCTTTATATAAAACATACGAGTAATTCCATTTCTCTAAACAAAGAAATGTAAGCATTATATGTAATTAGTGGTAACGTTGGAGGACGTGAATCAACCAAGCAGTGAGCAAGTGTATTAAATATCAGCTTAAATCTACTTGTAGAGTACTATGTTTCGACTTATGTCTTTCTCGTAATAGTAATAGTAAGCCAAAATAACCAATTGACAATTCTAACACGATCTTATGCAAATGAACCAACAGCCAAGTCTCTTCCATTCGCTCACACAGTTCACTCTCACAGCGAAGCCCTGTCCTTCCCAATTCACATCAAAAGACTACCAATGCAGCCAGCGTAAAATAGCCAATGCGGATCGGTACATTGACCCCACCCCCCTCTTCTCGCAGTGCCCGTAAACGGACTCAACATGCACCATGAACGGAATGGCGAACATAAACCAAATGGCAACCAAATACGGGTTGTCAAACTTAAATTCGAGACCCTTTCCTCAAAACATCATTTTCAGCACTTGCTTCTATTTGCTTGTAGGACACTCATTTAAGCAAGTATTTTTCCAATTTGAAAGATATAGAAATGGTACGGTACTATTTTGGGGCGTTATTCTCGTATTTCCCCTCTCATTCCATTTCTTCTTTTTCTGACTCCCCCCTAATGGTTTCTCTTTCTCCTCTCTCTCCCCCTCCTCTCTCTCTCCCTCCTCTCTCTCTCTCTCTCTCTCTCTCTCTCTCTCTCTCTGTCTCCTTACATTTTTCATTTTTGTTTCATCCTTTCCCCGTTCGCAATTACATTTCCCTGCATGGCTCTATTCGCGCACTTACACTCGTGTATCCCAGCTCGTAGTGCGTCCTCCAACGCGCCGCAGCATTTCTCGTTCCCCAACCCGCGCTTCCCACTCCCCCGCACCGCCCCTGGCCGCGCCCGCGCCCGCACTCTGCCGGCGGTGCAATGAGATTCCCTCTCGGAGATACGCGGGGAGAGGCAGGAAAAGGAGGGGCGGGGCGCAGAAGATCGGGGAGGGAAAGGGTGGGACGGGATGGCAGGTAGCGGGAAAGGGGACGGGGCGCAAAAGGGTGATGCGGGGAAAGGGCGAGAAAAGGGCGGGGCGGGGCAGGGCGGACGGGGGCGGGAGTGGGGCGGGACGGGGGGGGTAGGGCGAGGCGGGAGCAGGAGGGACGGGGCGGGGTAGGGCGAGGCAGGGCAGTGGCGCAAGTGCCGGGGAGGACGGGGCACGGAGCGCGAAACGGGGAGAGGCGGGAAGGGGAAGCGGGACGCAGAAGGGAGGGGAGGACGGGGGAAGGGTGGGACGGGCGGGAAAGGGGCCCGGAGCGCAGAATTGTGGGGCGGGACGGGGCGAGGCAAGACGGGGCGAGAAAGGGAAGTGGGTCGCAGAAGGGAGGGGAAGGCGAGGAAAGGGCGGGACGGGGTGGGAAAAGGGGCCGGAACTCGGAAGGGTGTGGTGGGCAGGAAAAGGGTGAGGCGGGTGGGCGTACGCGTTCCCTGCGATATGCGATGCACCTTCGGGGGGGGGGGGGGTCCCGCATTCTATTCGCTGCGTCGCGCCGCGCCGTGCGCCTGCAGCCGCCCCGGGCTTCTCGCGCTGAATTTTTCACGCGACTACAGCGCCCGACGACGTCGCCATTTAGCCTTCGACATCCTTCGGTTTCTGCGGCTTGATTTCAGTGTGTTTTGTCCGCCGCTGTTCTTTCAACCAAAAATTCAGGATCCCGTCCCCGCTCCCAAAGAAGCACATTGCACATATTTATAAATATAGTTTTTATTGATTTTCAATGCCAGGTCCTGGGATTCCGCGCACCCGGCGCGCTACCGATCCAACAGCACGCCGGCGCAACTAGCATATTAGGAATCTGCTGATAAGTGTCGGTCGGTCAATTCAATAAAGAGTTCAATTGATTGATTAGTTGTTGACGAGCCCGGAATCACTAGTCATTTGTTTCGTAAGTGTAGTGCAAACGTATTCCGCGGCAGGTGGCGGTGATCTTCCCCCGACTGGATGGGGAGATCCGGGGCAACTTATACTCGTCTAGCGGGGGTTTTCCCCAATCAGGAATCTCCCACCAGCGGGACACCCCGCAGTCGGGACTAGATCTAAGCTCCCCATCTGTCCCCCGATATGTGGGATAGTGTACTTTACGTTAAATGCGAGAGAAAATAAGGGGTGAGGATAGGACAAGGAATGGGGAGGGAAGATCGTGCGTGGTCTGTGGCTCGTTTGTTAGGGTATTCCTCCGGCATTCGCCTGGTGTTGATCGGAGAAACCATAGAAAACTACCAATCACATCAGCCATCCGCTAGAATTCTCCTCCAGACTGCGGCTAGATTCGACCCTAGCTATCGAGCTAGTGTCTAAACTGCTACTACTGTCGAGACTGGAACCCTAGGACCCCCCAGTGTCAGAGGCACTGCAGTGTCATAATTTAATGCCGGTAGCTATCAGTTCTAGCTGCCCACTCACTTCGCTTTATAATATCTACTAATGATTCTTTCTTTGCGGGTCATAGATAACATGCAGACGATGTGCTGTTTCCGAGCGAAAACGGCGAATTGGCGAGACGAGGACATTTAAAGCAGAGAGGGAGCCAACTTGTTTTTTTCATTCTTAATGACAGGCTGATGAAATCGTCGATATGTCAATTTGTTAATTCACAAAGTAATTTGCTTCAACGCCGTTGCAACTGCAAGCTCGAGTGTGAATGTGAAGGAATATTTCAGGGAGACGATCGTCGGGATAGGCCACCCGCACAGCAGGAAGTAGTGACGTGCATTGCTCTTCCTTATTCCACATTGGTTCACACGGGGCGCAATATCTTCCGAATCCTGGTAGTGGGTAGTGACGAAAGTCATAGTATATCAACGGAATATTTTATAAATAACTTTAAATGAGCCAATAATAGCAATTAGTTTAGATTGTTAAGGTTGATTTGCATGAGTACATGTTTTGAGAACCAGCGACGTTAGGAGCGAATTTTCAAATTTGTACGAATGCAATATAGTAACATTACAAACGAGTTGCATACTCTACTTTTTGTATAACAGCATTATAAACTTATAAGATAATCGAACGTAATTTTGCGAAAAAAATATCTTGGGTATTTGACATCTGTGCGAGAAAATGATCGTCGGCTGTTCCGTTTATCGTTACCTCCCCACGATTCTTTCACTCTTTGGCTGAATGTGTGATGTCGCAATCATTATTGCCGTCAAATGCTAATACGTCATCATTTGTGCCCTAAAATGCCCCTTTATGAACGATTTCTTGCAAGACAAAAGGACTTTTATAATGCTGCTGTACAAAAAAAAGTTTAATTCAGCATAAATGAAATTTTCCTCACGTCAGATACCCACCCCTCTGAGAAAAATTCTGGTTGAACCACTGCTTAAAAACCCTCACAACATTTTGACTGATATCGCCGACCAACCAATGGCAGTTGCAGCCCTCGTTCTGCTGAGTTGCCTGTCGCTCGTTGCGCCCTTCGCCGCCTGTCGCACTTCGTCCTGTCCATTAGGCCTCGGCGAGTCCTGGATCGCGGACTCGAGTGTCCCAGTGTTTGCCTTTTCCACCGCGCCCACCTCCATCTCGAGCAAACCATCCCTCCATGCTTGTCTTCCGGGTCGCCTTTCTGAGAAATAAAAGCAGGCACAATCTACTTGTGTACTTTGAGACGCTGCTCTACTTTCATTACACGATTTTTTTCGTTAGTACAAACTGAACAAATTTTCCATTATCAATTGGTAAATTAGGTTGAGTTGAGATTCAATATAATACTAGACTATTTCCTAATATTCGCCTGCATACGTAAAAATATTTATTTAGTTTTATGCTGATATAGACGTTCATCGACAGAGATATTTCAGTATCATGAGAAATATCATATTTATTCACATTCTTTCTACACGTAGTTTAATTTTATCATCACGTAGTATTTAAGTCAAAATCACTTGCTTGTTGAAACTTCTGAGAAAATGAGTGGGTTCAAACATGAGTTGAGAACTGAATGACTTGCGTGTTGTTGTGGTACTTTGCATTTACTTACTATTCACGTGTTGGTTTAGAAAATTAATAAACTTGAAAGTTAACAGAAGAAAATTTGTAAGAGTATGTTCGCTTAAAATGTATTTAAAACTCAAAGAAAGTTTTACGTTACCATCAGGATTATATTTTAACGACAGTGGTTTACCTTCTTGGAAACTTTCCAAACTTGTGTGTTCGGTATGAATTCGTAACAGGTTTCTGGGCAAAAAACGCAGAGATTTTATTTTGCATGAAAGCGTACATATTCGGAGAAAGAATTGCGTTGAGTAAGAGCACCTGGTACCTTCGCATATTTCATCGCGGAGAGGAAGTGCTGCGAACAGAAAATGTATGTTCTCTGCCAGCCCTGCACGACGCGACGTGGCGATAGCAATGCTCTTGCAGCAATAATGCATGCGTTGCTGAGTTACACGTTCACATAACACATCAGTTATTCTTATAACAGTGTCAATTTTACACTAATACACGTAACTATAGTTACTGATAGGTATATTGAAAATGGGTTGCTGTTCGAAATATTTCTGCTTTTTTGATACACTTATAATTCGGTTTCCAACAAACTTTTAGCTTACATCATAGATAATAGTCTCCCCATTAAATACAAAAGGAGTGTAGTGTATTACTTCATGTGCGAAAAATAACAAATTATGAATATTGTAAAATTAAAAAGGAAACAATCAATTTAAATTTGAAGATACAAATTATACGTAATTGACTCATAATAATTTACAACACCTAACAAATCCATTGCTACAGAAATATGTTCATTCTAAATTGAACGTGATAAATTAAATCCACTAGACTTATGTCTGATTTATTTAATTTAAAACGTATAAAATGTTGGAATATTTGAGAATTAACTAATGATCAAAAATACAGTTACTACATAAAAAATACGAACAATAAAATATGTCCATCATACGGAGAAAAATGCTCCTGTTCTATTATTAATTTAAATAAATAAATAATACAAATTTTTAACATTTACGGTGTTGTAAAATGTGTACGATGCACTGCATGCATGTGGAGTTTGTTTCCATTCTATCGATTCTTGACGATATTTAAGCATTTTTCATCAAAAAGTTAAGGGAACACAAACAGACAAAATATACGAGTTAGAATTCCACGTAAATTAACAAATTGTTATCCTTGACAAGTTTACATTCAGGCTTTGAAACAATTAGACATTTTTGTTGGCCAACAATAATATTTTTTCTCGGCGCATTTTACCTACATTTTTTAGGTAACGTCTCTCGAATTTTTATGGAACGTCAATCACTTTACTGACTTCCGAGTTTGTTGAAAATATTAGCAAATTTATTTTCGTTTACTTTATCTTCGGAAGTAATTAGTCCGTTACAGACGATCTACTGTACATTTTCTTTGACCCTTTGTTCATTCAATTTTGAATCACCATTTGTAACATAAGCAGGAAACACAATACTTTATTTGCATGAATCAAACTGTTTTATGATGTGAAAGAGACCTTTTGAGTTGTAAACAATTGACACAATATTCCTGAAAATAATGAGAAAATGCTATTTTGAAAAAAAGGCAGATCAAGTTGAGAATGATCGTGTGCTTTTGCTTCCGTTTTCTGTCTTCGTGTCCTTATTCACTATCATATTTGACCATCCATTTGACCACCAAAATCTATTTATTTAAATCGCATATTAAAATAAGTTTCATCAATAAGTTGAAATGCGGTAGAAATTTTCTTTTAGCGAACACTTCTAGATTTTCAAAAATCTTGCAGTAAAAGTAGCTCTCACTAAAGTCTGTAGGGGTACCGGATCATATAAGAAACTTAAATTGTTTGATTATTTTGCTTGCGGGCGCGTCATCTTCTGTGGTCATTGGTCCAGTAAGCGTAGAACGCGTTATATTCCAGGAGGAGGCAGTGCCCCCCCCCCCCCCAGGAATGCAAGATCAGGTACTCTAACATCGCCATGTGAGATTCTCCCTCCAGATCTGTCCGCCAGCGGAGTGCTGCCCCACCCGGAACAAAATCTAATATTCTAAATGGTCTCCGAGCACGTGTGTTAGTGTAGTGTATTAAAGTGTGTGTTATTGTGTAAGAGAAGAGGAGGGGACAAGAAAAGATCGTGCACAGTCCATGGCGCGTTTCCTACGGAAATATATCAGTATTCGCCCGATATCAATGGAATGTATCACTGAAAAAGATCACAGACACTATTGTTGCCCTAACCCTCTCAGCCGGTGAGGAAACGTAGACAACCGCACTCAAGTGATAATGAACGCAATCTACGGACGAGGCTATCGGGGCGATCGCAGCCGCCACTGTGGGGGTGGGGGTGGGGGTGGGGGCGGGAGGCGGACCGCTTGCAGCCAGGCGCACATCTGCGCGCATTTATCACCCCTTCCTTTCTCTCGCTCCTCGCCCCCACTCCAGCCCCGGCGCAGCTGTCAGCGGTGCATCTGTCAGAGCGCCTTTGTCGGCGGTGCGGGCGCGTAGGCTCTCTGCCGCGCCCCGACAATGAAAAATAATCGGGCGAATGCGCGTCTGGGCCTAGCTGTCAAAACTCCCAAAGACTCCTTCGAACGCGAGTCCGGCGGCCGCTCTCTTCAACCGCCACGAACCGCCTCCCATATACCCCCTCCCTGCCTCCGCCTCCTTTATGACCCTTGGCCCCGCAGCCGCTCCTGTCTCCGCCACACCCCTCACCATCCCCGACACCCCGCCCCCGACACCCCGCCCCCGACACCCCGCCCCCGACACCCCGTCCCCGACAACCCGTCCCCGACGCCCCGTCCCCGACACCCCGCCCCCGACAACACCTCCCCGACCCACGCCCCCGACACCCCGCCCCGACACCCCGACACCCCGCACCCCGACACCCCGCCCCCTGACACCCGCCCCCGACACCCCGCTTCCAGCACCCCGCCCCCCCACCCCCCCCCGACACCCCCCCCCGACAACCGCCCCCGACGCCTCCCGACACCCTGCTCCCGACACCAGCGGCCCTGACACCCGTCCCGGCCCTGGCTCACCCCCGCCCCCGACACCCCGTCCCCGACACCCCACCCCCTGACACCCCGGCCCCGACACTCCCGCCCCCGACACCCCGCCCGACACCGCCCCCGACACCCCGCCCCCGACACCCACCCCCCGACACCCCCGCCCCTCCCACACCCCGCTCCCGCGCCCGACACCGCCCGACACCCCGCCCCCCGACACCCCGCCCCCACACCCCACCCCCGACACCCCGCTCCCGTCACGCGTGCGTTCGCCGCTCAAAGACCAACAGCTCTGGACGAAGACGCTAACTGCCGCGATTAGTCTGTCTCAGCGAGATAATGTACTCGAAAACGCTGCAAAAGTTTCAAACGGAAGGGGTGTTTGCTTCCATTTACATTCTATATCGCCTAGTGCTTAAAGAAAGGTTATCAAGAAAGTGCAGTTACCTCATACTCGTTGTTCCCCGGCTATCAAAATAATGAATGATGATATACATTCTTACGTGAGGCATGCGGTGGTTAGGTATCGATTTAATACACAAAGCGAAAATTTTGAAATATATTTACACGGAGGTATGTACCAATTGTTTTTTTTATATTTGAGTTCAAATCCTCAATTCTAGTCGTGGTCGTTAAGGCTGAAGGGCCTTGTCTCGAAGGGTCGCGGGTTCAAGATGAGAATGAATAAACTAGTTAATATACTCAATATTATATTTAATATTTAATAATGTATGTTCGAATACCTTTGTTTTATTACGTGGCTTATAGAAAATGTATGTTTTGCAGGGCAATTACGCTCACTCGTCTAGGGTAATGTGTTTAAAGTAATTTTCAATGAGCTTTCATTATTTGGAAATTATAAACTTTTTAAAGTAAAACTCAAAAATCCATATCACAAGAAACTAAATCATTTAGAAAAATTTATTATCAATTGTTGCATCATGAGATTATTATTGCTTGAAATGTAACGTTTCATAACGTCGTTACAACAATAAATATATGTATACATTCTTGCATCTCGTTTACAGTATTCGTCATGCATGATCTGAAATACACACAACTTTCAATGCTCACACCCCAATCATGCTATTAACTAAAACATTACTTGATCTTAATACAATGGTTTATCACGTTCGTTTTACTTACCTACCGTTATTACAGAACCTTCTTGGCCAACTGTCAGCACTGACAATATTGCCTTCTTTACCACATCCGTACATCCACGCGAAACAAAAATTAATTATT
This sequence comes from Teleogryllus occipitalis, assembly GCA_011170035.1. NCBI lineage: Eukaryota > Metazoa > Arthropoda > Insecta > Orthoptera > Gryllidae > Teleogryllus > Teleogryllus occipitalis. Next base: position 175,818 of record BLKR01002199.1, read on the forward strand.
CACTAAACTAAACCAACGAACATTCGTTTACAAAATAATTCCTAAAAAAACATTAAGTATGCATTGCTGTTGCAATGTTGCATCGTGAATTAAACTCTTACCTCAACATGCCTCATCATCCTCTACATGACGGTGTCATCCGTACATTCGTTCCCTAGAGTAGTTACTGTCGTCGACGACGTTTTCATGAAAACATATATTCTCTATCGCTCCTACTTGTCTTCATTGGTACATTTTCGCTTCACCTTTTGCTAAACAAGCAGCTACCAAGGGCACATTTATGTATAATGCATTTCTTTTAAGTTCCCTGACGCTCTTTTACAGGTTTTTCTACTCAGCTCATGTTTAAACTTGTTTCTGATAGGTTTTCGAGTTTCTTTATGGGATATATATTTGTTTTGAAACTTAAAATATGCCTCTTCATCAAATAACCTTCACCTTTAATTGCCTTGTAAATAAAAGTTTCCTTTTTCTTCATTTGAAAGAAAGAAAGAATTTATGCTTTCTACACTTTGCTGTTTATAAATATCGCCGAAGTGAAACGTTCTAATTTTACACTGTCTAGACGTATTATCGTAACTGTTAGTTTCAAATGTTGCGAGGTATGGATTATCTCACATTCATTCTAAAAATTATCCCTTTTTAAGAAAGCTTTTTCATCCAAGCAGTAATAAATAAGATTCTAATTTTTACAATGAAATAATTAAATAAATAATAAAACCAAACCGAAAGAACAAATAATATTGAAGAAATGCACAATACATCTGAAGCAAACAGCTAGGCACTGGCTTTGTCTGCCAATGGGAGAGCGCTCATTTAATTCAATTGAAGGCCACGATAATTATTCATCGAAATCGCCATCGACACGGTCTGTCCGTTGCGCGCTTCCAGTTCGAAAGACTTTTTGTTGCGAAGTGTTGACAATGTTCGCCAAAGTTTGAGCCGCAAAAGTTTCCAACGATTGCGAATGGAGTAAGGCGTGTTGAATCTCTTCATTCCGTAGATTTATTTTTCAGCTTGTTTTCTTAATGGATTGCAAGAAGGTTAAAATAAGGCTGCCAGGACAAAACTTCGTCCTTGGAGTTTACTTAGTAACGATGGTTTCAAGTAAACAGTCTTCTTTTTTTGTGTTTGTGTCTGAGCTACCCGAATTAAAAATGGCACACAGAAGCTTTTAAACACGGTTTCCTCCGTGGTAGGTAGAGGTCATCAAGAAGATTCCTCCATTATTTGTCACGTAAATAGTTCAGAGGAAATAAGATTTCATTCGTTTCTGTACGATAAAGTCTAGTTTTACAGAAAGCAAACCTTCGAACGTTAATTTTCTTAATATTCATTTTCGCTTTGCGGTGATGTTTATTATCACAAACAAAAGACTTGTTTGCATCTCGCAGACACAGAAAGCAGTCAGGAATTGCCACTCTCACCCAGAAGAAAGTCACAAAAAATTCCGAGGATGTCATTTTGTCATCCGCTGAAATGATTGAAACGCATATTTTACCAAAGGAATTACATTGAAGGTATGAGAAGTTGCGTGAGGGTAAACCTTCGACAGAAATGGCTGAACACGTACCATTCAGACCCGAATATAGCTTTACTTTCCATTTTAAATGCTCAAACATTACATTAGAAACATTTGGTCGGAATATGGCATCAGAAATCACTGAAGGACTATTGTTTTCAATCTTCAACAATAGTGCAAGAATAGATGTTGTAGCTTCAGTTTCATTAACGAAATCGTAATAGTAAACCAACCGCGAGATGATCAATAAAAAAATTAATTAATTAAAAATGGTTTTTAATTTGATCTTTCCTCAACATTCCTTATTTTTACATTATATTCATTAAAATGAATGATACTATGCGAGATAATCAAGAGTGTGTACTAAATTTCTCCACAAAGTGACTGTAACTGTTAACGAAATATTCGCACACATTGAGAACACGCAGGCAATTATTGTCGAGTTTATGTATGTTCATAATGCACAGAATATACTAAATTTTCGATACTTTGCAAAGAAGAGATATCCAATTGAATAGTGCACCATAATTTTTAAACATTATTTAAATTTAATGCTTTTTCTGGGATTTGAGATTAAGGAACCATCGTTTATTTGTTTTGAAAATACTCTACTTTTATATCTACTTGACAAAAACAGAAGAAAAATCCATCTTAGCGCTTAGAATGAAAAATTTTAAATCCTACTGTCGGTTAAGGACACTGAAACAAATAAGTACGGATGGGGTATATCTACTCCTACTTAAATAAAATGCATTCATTCTCGATTTGATTGTTTTCTTATACGAAGGTGGTATTAAGATTATTAAAGATTTTGACGACACACAGCTGATATCAAAAACAATATATTTCGTTGATTATAAAGTTTGACTGTCACCTCGTCCTACAGTCTTTAACCACCACTGTTTAGCTCCATATTCACCAAATTTACTATATAACAAATCAATTCTGTAATTCTTTTACCAATGACAACAATTTTCTATAACTTGGGAATAAAAATGTCGTTTCAAATGTGAATAACCTTGCTTTGTTGGTACTTTTACTCAACATTCAACTATTTAGAGTTAAAAGGTGGGGAAGAGATTCTGGAGCTCAAGAAAACGTGCGTAAATTGTACTTCTCATACGTTACATTAAGTTATTTACTGTTCATTGGCAAAATCAATGAAATCAAATCAAACTATTGGTGCTAAAACATTGGTACTTTCTGGCCCTATTTTCACGCAAAATTATTTTCGAAAATTTAAACATAACCTTATTTAGAAATCTATTTCAGATTTCATTAAGATAAAGAATCTCTATATTTAATATTTTAGTTGTAGGAAGAACAGGGTTTACAACAAACATGAGACCTACACCATTCTCTGAAATATCCTTAATACTATCCAACAACAAAATTTAATTAAAAACGATGGTGCCATTTCTTTAAAATTTGGATAATGTCCCAGGGCCTTCATGTAAAGTACTACCTACAATTAAAACATCAATTTCAAATCCAAGGAGTCGCAACATCAGGAAGATCGATTGGGAAATATCAATTAAGGAGAAAATCGGCTGAACGGTTTAGCCCCTAGTTTAGTTCACCGACGGACAGACAAACGGACGTTTTGCTGTCAATCGATTTTTTGGAAACTCGTATCCACAAAACACGGATTCTCGCTACATCACGAGACAGAGGATATTTTTTTCTAAATTTAGCAGCAAGATTTATCCACTTTCTTGTTGCCAGGGCCCTGTAATACGTTTTTCCGCTCAAAATTCCCCGATCTTCTCTTACATCATCTTATTTATAAATTTATCTCGGATTTCATTAAGGTAAAGAATTTCTATATTTAATATTTTAGTTGTAGGAAGAACAGGGTTTACAACAAACATGAGACCTACACCATTCTCTGAAATATCCTTAATACTATCCAACAACAAACTTTAATTAAAAACGATGGTGCGAGACCGTAGTGTCTCTAACAGTACGTGTTTGAAGCCTACTGTGTTGTCTTGCTCATTTGTGTGTGTGTATGTGTTGCGCGCTCTGACGCCGCGGCGTGGCGGCCGCCGTGTTGCAGTGCCGCCCAGCGCCCCCACCATCATCGACGAGCGCGGCCGCGAGCTGCCCTCCACCGCGGGGCCCTACGAGGAGGGCGCGTCCATGAAGCTCACCTGCGTCGTCAGCGGCGGTGAGTTACGCGCACGCGCTTCCCACGCTGAACTGAGTCACTGGTCGTGATTCCGGCCGCGTCAGCTACTGAGCTCGTTAGTCCCGTAAGTGTTGTGCATGTGTTTTTCACCGGCACGTGGCGGTGATCTTCCCCCGCTGGATGGTGAGATCCGGCGCCGACCGTCGACTGGCGGGGGGTTTCTCCAACCAGGTATCTCCCACCAGTGAGGCATCGCCTCAGCCGGGACAAGCGCTAAGCTCCCGACCGGTCTGCCGGCTTGTGTAGTAGTGTAAGTGTATGTAGTGCAAGTGTGTGTGTGTGAGGGGTAGGACCTCTTGGTAAGAGGTATTGCAGTGACATCAGTTGATGCACTGAGCCATCTCTCCCGGTTTATGAGCTATTTAATTTTATTAACCGTGTCCCTGATTCCATGAAGTAGTTTGAAAGTACTTTCTAGATTTTTAGGAAAGACCCAAAATATCTATGTTAAACCTGTTGGTACTTCGTACGATGATATATGTAGACGCGTTGCTTAGGTGGTACTATTAAAACTTTATCACAATTTTAACTAATAAACTGTTATTTAGTTTCATTGGCGAGATACGTATAACTACGGAAAATTACCTATTATTAAGCATAAAATGTAATTATTTTCCCGCTTGCGATGAAAAGTATATCTTCCATGTTTATTATGAATGATGTGACAAGAAGAACTTTAATTGCTTACGAATAAACTTTTTTGACGATCTTCGGTGAAACCGTGTATCCCTAACGAACGTAGTAAAATATTTTAAACTGTCACAAACGTATCTTCTTATTTGCGGTAATAATCAAGCTGTGCACCTTACACAACGACCGCTTTTTCTGATTTAAACAAGTGATATTAAGAACCAATGGATGAAATACTCTACAATAAAAAATAAGTCTACAATCTGTAGATAAGTACATTTTATAACAGAAATTGTTATTGCATCTTGACCAAACGGCAATCTTCTTACAATCGCATGGTCACAACCGACGTTTCCAGCAGAAACGCAGCTCTTCGTTCCAAGGCGCTCGGCCGTCTCCCATTGCTCTGCGAACGGGCCGCCAACGAGTCCCCCACCTGAGTCCATTGTCTTGAGAGCATCGCGGAAGTAGGAATTCGGAGAAACGGCGACGGGGGCGGGGGCGAGAAGGGCGTCCCTGCGGGCGCGTGGTCTCGCGGGCGGGCCCTTCGCGTGGGCGGTAATCGACTGGGCGCCCCGGGCAACCCGCGCCCCGTGGCGGCTTTTACCGCTAAGTGCGGGCGGCGGCGACGGCACTGCGCCGGCTCGTGCTCCGCACGCCGGTCCCGAGCAGACGGACAAAAAGGCTCGTGCAGAAAAACAACCTGTTAGTGATGATGATAATAATAATAATAATAATAATAATAATAAATAAGTACACTAAATTATATAACGTCACTTAAAAATTCCACACCTTGGCTAGATGAAATTCGAAAGTACCTCAAAAACGCGAACATAAGACCAGCAGACATTTTAGAAAGAGACACCTTCAGACACAAAGTAGACAAATGGAAAGTTATGTCAGAGCAACCTAAAAAAATAGTACAGACCAAAATGGTCAGAAGAACGTAAACGAGCCTTCTCGGAAAGAATGAAAGCCTATTGGATCAACAAGAAGTCAAGAAAAAAAAATTGATCGAGTTACTTGCTTAACGTCTTCCATTTCTGGGGAGAATTCGCCAATAATAATAATAATAATAATAATAATAATAATAATAATAATATGTTTTAAAAGGGCATTTAAAAGCGAAGTAATAAAAAGTCCGGATTACAGTGGTTACATTCCCCATTACTAAACAAAGATACGTAATGTTTTAAAAATCATAAAAAAATCACTCAATTTTTCTATTGATATACAAAAATAAAACACAAGAAACTACAATTTTCAATCCCTTGTTAAGTAATTAACAAACATTACGTCAATAATTTATCGTCAAAATCGTGCGTTTTCCTATTTACATGCGTATATCTTAATTATCTGCGGAAGTTATTTTGCTCTCGTATGTTTAGGTTTCCTTTTACTGTGTGCTAACTGGTCACGCTCCCGAAAATCTTGCACCGCCCCTCCCCTGTACGTGACACGCCCCCTCGTTGTCACGTCACGCCTTTCTTTTCCCCTCCGCCCTCCCCGCTCACTCCAACTCAGTCCTCCCCTCCGCTCGCCGAATCGCTCCACTTTGTTCGAAATGGAGCTTCCTCTCTTTCTTCTGCCTGCCTGCCTTTATTCGTGCCTTTCTCGCTTTCAAAACAGTTACCTTACACCCTGGACAAAGAGAAGTTTCTCTATTCTTATACTTCGTTTCCCCTTCCTGATTTTTTCTCTTTGCTCTTTCAGCTTTGGTCTTTTTATTGTAATTTGTTAATTTTAGATTTGTGTCTTGCAATTCCATCTAATTGTATCTCTTTTTTTTGTAAAAAATAACTCTGTTTATTGTGTTCATATTTTTATTTCCTTTTTTGACCTAACATGGCTGTAAATCGATAAATGGAAAAGATTGTATTATCAGTCGTCATGGTTCCGTAACATTGAACAAAGATAGAGCTCTTTGAGTGTCTTGGAGGTCAAAAGATATTAGGTTATGAAAGATAATAATAACAATAATAATAACAATAATAATAATAATAATAATAATAATAATAATAATAATAATAATAATAATAATAATAATAATAATAATAATAATAATTAGATAAAATCAGCATTTTTGTTAAAACTGCAACGCTGGTAGTCTTAATCTCTTAAGCAACTATCAACAATATTATCTTGATCAGAGCCGGATTTACCTCCAAGCAAAATAAGTAGTTGCTTGGGGATCCCCATTCGTGGGGGGCCCCGTGCTTCAGAAAAATCTGCATAACGTATTTTGTAACGAAATGAATTTAACGTAATAAATCTATATGTAAGTATTGACATAAAAATTATTGGTTTTCACATGTATTTGCACAGAAAGTACTTGTATTAAGATATTTTTATTTAATAAATATGGAGCTATTTTTATGGAGTAGGAATACTTTTTAGGGCTTGGGGACTAGCAAAACTTAAATTGGCCCTGATCTTCACCATACATGTAAACATTTTTTTTCGTATACTCAATTCCTCATAATCATTTTTATTCCTAACCTACATAATTGATTTTTTCTCTACAAGAAACTTATGTTTTAATTTACATAAGTTACTTACCTTCCCATCTTTATTACTTGATCTTCACATCATTATTTTATTTTTCTACCAGTCAAATAACCTGTATATGATTTCATGACATCTATACTTAACCATTCATTTTTTAATTTCTCATTGCATCGACATATATGTAAATTAATATTTAGTATCCATTCATCAACTTTACGACGACCCTTATATTCTGCTCCCCGAATCTGTCTCTCACATCTTTACCAAAGGAAATTTTCTGAATTGAGTCATGCCAAAATTCGCTTACTAGCGAAGCTGCCCGACACGTCATTTTATGGACTCTAATAGTACACTGATCGTGAGAATTGTTTTAGATAAAGAGCTGAAGCGCATGGATAAAATAATAATTTCTGCAATATATCTATTTAATTAAGTTGAGAATCTTTTCTAGTAGTTACGCAAAGGAAGTGAGTCAATGAATCAGAAAATGTATTTTTGAATAAAATACGTTGTAAAACTTATCTTAACTGGGGTCAAGAATGTTTTATTGCAGAGACCCACGGGTTAAACCTCGTCATTTATTTGCCAATATCCAAGCGAAGCAACTCAAATCAGCTGTATCGATTTGAAAATGTATTTTTGCTACGATAACTTTACCTCAATGATAGTTCGAAACGTTTTCGGCCTGACACTCAAACATCGTCCTAATGCCGGTTTTAGCAGACAGTACAATATATGGGCAGTATTGAGTATAATTTGCAACAATCTTACTGTGATGGTTTGTTTGAGGAAGTCGTTTGTTTTTGTTGTTATTAATGCAGTTGTTGCAATGTTTAAAATTCAGTATCGAGGTGTGATAAAGTTTTTGTATAAAGAGGGACATTCCCCCCCAAATAATCAAGGAATGATTGGATGCTGTGTATGGGAAAGCCTCTCCATCATACTACACCGTAAAAGAATGTACTAAGCAGTTCTGTCTGGGTAGAGAGTCCGTTGAAGACGAACCTCGTGATGGTGGGCCATTGGAAATGATGACTAAGAAAAATGTGTCGTTTGTGGAATAAAAACTGCTCAATGATAGACGTCTAAAACTTAAAGAAATCAGACAAGATTTTAACTATATCTTCACAGGTATAAATTGTTAATTAAAAAATGTGAAAAGTGTACTGAAGTAAAGGGAGGTTATATTGAAAAATAGCACTGCTATTTTCTTTCTCTCGTCTGTGAAAGTTTAACGGGACGGAAACTTTTGGAATTACCTACGTACTTCCTAACAAATACATATTTTTTAATGAACATTTAAGAAACGACGCATTACACGTATTGCATTTGAAAATTGGGCTTTAGCTGTTTGTGAAAAATGTACGAAACACAAAACATCCACTCACGCACTGGGAAAGCGCACTACATGGTGATATACATGCTACAACCAAAATGAAAAATTGGAAAAATGAATTATCTATGCATCTGAAACGAAAACGGTAAAAAATATGTATTGCTAATGTTGTCAGAAGTATGCTGAATTTCTCATGAATGACACATCCTGTACACTTTAAAAGGAGGATAAGGGAGGCCGAATCTCATGGAAACGCAGGCTTAGTAGTACGAAACCCACCTAGCACTCAGCCAATGGAAGATACGGGATTTTTAGGACCGCTTACTCGTTACGCAAGCTTAGACGTTCTTCCTTTTAGAGGCAAAAGGAATATAAAGACAAGCCAATTTACCCTTCCAATTACAAGACATGATCAAGACAGGATGATGAGTCTAGGTTTTGTGGTTTCTATATTGTTGTTGTTATTTTGTTAACTGTTAAAAATCTGTTATGCTTTAAACAGGAAATATGTTATTTATAAAACAGGGAGAAATCAACATATAATTTATAGTAATACACTCGTATATGTTTACGTCATTCGTTATGTAGCTAAAGAAGTATAATACAAGAAACATGCTTTACTCCAACATTGGCAATGTATCCGTCTCATGAACCAACTTTACAAAACTGTTCGTCTACACGTAAGTTCTCGTTGCTTCGAACGCTTATAGCATTCGCCGCATTTCCTCACTTCCATCCCCCTGCCCCACCCCTAATAGACCCCGCACGATCTTCGCCAACCGCCAATTTCCTCTCCCGCGGCCCCCTCCCATTCTCCTCAGGCGTCCTTTTCTCCCACTCGCCTCGCGCCCAGCGTTTCCAGTCTTTCTCCGTCGAGCGCGCCACTTGGTGTCACGGAAGCAACTCGAAGAAGGTCGTGCTCTTCATCGCAGACCCGGCGCAAAACGTGAGATGGAATAATCCCATTTTCCGCGACCGTGTGCTGGTAACAAGCTTACTACGAGCGGCAGGCCTACCTTCCTCTCGCTTAGCAGCAGCGGCGGCGGGCGCTATCGTAAAAGCATTTCCAATTCATTATCACTTTCCGTCGACGGTTCAACTCGGTTGGGGTTAATATATACGAACATGTAGCCCAAATTTAATGTACATTAAATTACATTTCCATCGAACTGAATGAATAATTGAATAGCGAACACAGAACGTGAAAAGCAATGGAAATTCAGTAATTGTACGAACGATAAATAAGCTGCACGTTTTCCACTCCGTTGCAACTAATTTTAAGGAGCTAATATTCATTAACAAGTAATCCATAAATACAATATTGAAATATTGTTGTTGGATTGTGTTACACGTGTTCCAGGAAAAGCCATAGTTAATAGAAGTATACTTTGTGTTGCCACTGATAAGCATTTGAAATGATTTAATCGCAAATGGATCCAAACGGGATTGAATTGGAGTCGTAGCAATGGCAATCTAATTTGCAAATAATTTATTTCTTAATATGTCAAACTCTCATATAGACCTGTTGTGAGGATATGTTTATTATATGCACTTCTGACTATTATATTTCTTATAATATTTAGAAACGAATTCAAATTCCGTGCGTCGGAAAATTCTGACCTCTTATTATAATGTCGGTAAGCTCTCAGATTAATTCATTATGAAATAAAAATCGTCAGCATTTCTGGCAATGCATATTTTGCTGCAGACTTCAACGGAGAAACGTTTTTTGTCAATCAATAAACTTGGGCAGCAAATTCAATGATCAAATCTTCAATGAATGATGTCAAAATATAACACAACTTTCTCTTTAAACCGGGAGTGCCCGCAAATAGGTGGACTCATGCCAGTGGCCGTAATGAATCTCTCAGATAAATTTGTAACTTTTTGTAAATGCGAATGATCTGGAGGTCCATTTACTCAAATACATATATTATTCACTTTGTACATGTCCCTTAATGCAATTATTAATGCATCTTACACTGCAGAATTCTTGTCTGAATACTCACGGCGAGAAAGGTAAACAATGACCAAGTACACACAAAAATCTTTAAACATATTATCCTATTAAACAATATTAGATAAAATTTCATCAAATTATTTTGGCATGTTCAATAATTTATATATATATATATATATATATATATATATATATATATATATATATATATATATATATATATATATATATATATATATGATACGAAATTGTGTAGATATGGCAAATTATTACATTTTCTTAATAGGCACTTGTCATAGACACGGTTGAAAATAATGCCATAATACGTACCGCTCAGGCCAGGAGCTCACAATGCACTGGCGCCATTGCACCCAACGTACTGTATACGACATATCGCGCAGTGCAGCGATCAAGTTTGAACATGCTCACGGGAGGTGATTCAGCGGAAGGATAAAAATGAAAGGCCAGGCGATCTCAGAAAAGTACAATGAAGGAATACATGAAATATCGCAATAATTTTGGAACATAAAATTGCCGTGACTTGGATCTCACTGATCGATTGCGAGCACTCCCGGGTTAATTGCAGTTTCATTACTGCAAGCATATATATAAAACTTAGTAATAATATATTTTTATTTTACTTGAAATGAACATTTCATGTATTGAAGTATTTTTTGACATGAGTTCCGTGTAAATATATCTGACATTTGAAATACGACAAAGTTAAACTCACTGACAACACTAAAACTCACACCAACTCATAAATACAAAGAGTGAAAAATTAGACTGGTAAAAATAATATATGAATACACTGCAGGTTAAAAATAGTTACTTAATTACTCATTGGAGCTCGCACGTGCAACAATCAATTAATTTATGTTTCTGGGCACGTCAACATAGTCATTATTCTCGTTTGTGTAGTAAATGTTTTTACGGGAAATGGCGTAATTTGTTTTTGGCGTAATATGTTGTTTCCTTCCCCTCTCGACGAGGAGATCTTGCGTCGACCTACAGGGACGTATGTGGGGAATATCGCCCCTTCCAGGGATCTACCCTCAACATGACACCACCGCAGCCACGACAAGCACTAAGCTCCAGACTGTTCACTGGACGTGAGCAGTAGTGCAGTGCATGTATGTGTATGTGAATAAGAGATGATGTTATGACAAGAAAGAAAAAGGAAAGATTGCGTGTGGTCCGTGGCTCGATTGTAAAGATACTGCTCTGGTATTCGCCTCGCATAGGCTGGAAAATCGAAAAAACTACCGGTTAGAGAAGCCGGCCGCTAAAATTCTCCTCCAGACAGCGACCAGAAAGTGACCTAGCTTATGTAGCTAGTCTCGAAAGTCCTGCCACCGTCGGGACTCGAACTCTGGGACTTCCGGGGCAAATCCGCTGCAGAGGAAGTGACAATACTGATTACGAGCTAAATTCAGCCTGTGGCGTGTGAAATTATTAATATAATTAAACAATCTGATTTACCCTAAAACTTGTGAAATACCGAAACGTACGCACATCGTCATAGTGTCTCCGTTTTATCTCAAGACTTTTTAAATATCTCAACAGCAAATAATTCGGAAACAAAAAGAAACACACCTAATAATATAATTTGGGTGTCTCAGTAATTTTATTAATTTAAGGTACAGAATGCCCATGAAGTTGTACCTACACATGACACAAATCTATTCCCTTTTTTTACTTATTGGAGATCGGTTTTCAACTACCGAGGTGATATAGCGACCACTGTAAGTAACATTTGGGAGAACGGTAACGGTGTACGGACACACAACATGCCCCGGGCGGAATTCCAACCCGCGATCCTTCAGGCACAAGGCAGCTACTGCTCTTCAGCCTTCCAGCCAGTTTTGCCGACCTCAACTATCCAGGCCGGCAAAATTTTCTTTGTTCTACCACATTTCTCAGAATAATTAATTTTCTTAATTATCTTTTTGCAGTCATTTGTATTTTTGCTATTTTAACTTTCATAAAAATTCTACCATGTGTTTAGATAATGGGAATAACTATACCCTAGAAAAAAATTGTTTCAAATTAAAATAAGTGATCGCTTAATCAATGAAATTCGACATTGTTGATTGAGAATTTATATTGAATGGTAATTATTAGCATTTATTTCAAACACTATTCTAAAATATGAAATGTTTTTCAACTGAAAACTTCCAAATGAAAATTTCCGTTTAGGCATTGTGGTAATTTAATCAATTACAATGCAAACTGATATATTTAACAAGAGAAATAAATCTTTAAAGAATATTAATACGTTTACAAGTGTTCAAAGAGAAGTTTTAAGTAATTAGAATTTACCAAACAAATATGACAAATATTTCAATTACTATATTTAAGATTTTAGATATATGTTGTTATATTTTTCTCTGTGTGTTTACATAACTCACGGATACCATTATGTTATGTTTTTCTTTCCATGTATGCAAGATTTCGTCTACATTTGAGAAACCATTATCTCTGATTCTTTTTATGAAAGATACTTTCATACACCCTGTCCATAAATTGACCCTTCCAAGTTGGTTCGCCGAGCAAGAATATGCGTCTGCACCGAAGTCAAATATTTTGCTCTGGGAAGTCGCGGGGTGGGGGTGGCGGGTTGGGAGCCCGGCGGCCAAGCAAGCGGAGCTGGACGAAGAAATAACGCGACGGTCAGAAGCCCCAACGAGAGGGCCTGCTAGCCACTCCGAAGCCCGTGCGTGTATCAATGTCTGAATTTCCCCGGCCGAGCTCTCCGGAAGCCCCAGCGGCCCTCGGCCGGCGCGCGAGGGGAAGGGGAGGGGAGGGGAGGGGAGGTCGCGCGGAATATTCCCAGCGCTCTACGCGCCACGGCCACCGCCCTCCCCGCTCATCGCCCACCGCCCACCCCGCCACCGACCATGCCTTACCCACTCATGCAATCCGTTTTGCATGATTCTGCCACCGTGCGCAATACCAGCGATCAGCAATCCCCGTCGTGCCCAATTCACACCTCGCCAAAACCCAGCTCATCGAAAGCCCTACCTCGTCCGATCCCCGCCTTGTCCAATCCTCGCCTCGCCAATTTCCCAATCCCCGCCTTTCCCAATCTCCGCCTCTACCAATCCCCCCTCTACCTATCCCCGCCTCTACGAATCACCGCCACTACCAATCCCCGCCTCTACCAACCCACGCCTCTACCAATCCCCGCCTCTACCTATCCCCGCCTCTACCTATCCCCGCCTCTACATCCCCCGCCTCTACCTATCCCCGCCTCTACCTATCCCCCGCCTCTACCATCCCCGCCTCTACCTATCCCACTCTACCTATCCCCGCCTCTACCTATCCCGCCTCTACATATCCCCGCCTCTACATATCCCCACCTCTGTATCCCCGCCTCTACCTCCCCGCCTCTACATATCCCCGCCTCTACATATCCCCGCCTCTACATATCCCGCCTCTACATATCCCCGCCTCTACATATCCTCGCCTCTACATATCCCCGCCTCTACATATCCCCGCCTCTACCCTTATCCCCGCCTCTACATATCCCCGCCTCTACATATCCCCGCCTCTACATATCCCCGCCTCTGTCAATCCCGCCTCTACCAATCCCTCCTCTACCAATCCCCGCATCTACAAATCCCCGCCTCTACCGCCTCTACCAAACCCCGCCTCTACCAAACCCCGCCTCTACCAAACCCCGCCTCTACCAAACCCCGCCTCTACCGATCCCTCCTCTACCGATCCCCGCCTCTTCCAATCCTCACCTCTTCCAATCCCCACCTCCATAAACACTTACCTCGACCTCTTCCAATCTTCACCTCTTCCAATCCCCACCTCCAGAAACACTTACCTCGACAAAACCCCGCCCACCCCATCCTTATTACTCCTAACCACCGCTTACAAAAATGCCGCCCCTAAGAACTGGCCTTTGGCACAATCCTTTGACACTCAACACCCGTCGTGTCCCACACCCTACACCCACATCGTACACCCCTTGTTCCGCAGACCCTTCTCCTCTATACACGTGACGTCCATGACCGCAGCGCCTAATTTCCGCGCCGCCAGCACCATCCTCACATGCTCCAATAACGCCTCCATTCGTTTCTCTCCGCTCTTACCTTTTCAGATAACCTCGCCCTGACCCAAGAGCCCTACCCTGCTGCTCAACGCATATTGATTCGCTGAGAACACAAAACCAACCGAGTCAACCATTACTTTTTGCAGTATAATCCTTTCCATTGTCGTACAATTCAATGATTTACATTCATTCCTCTAATGTTTTACTCTATTTTCACAAATATATTCGCGTCTTTTTTACCCTCCTCAAGAAACATTTTTGTTGTTTTTCCTTGTTCACTTTTACTGTGTTCACAAAAAATCCCTTTTTATACTTCTCTTCGTTCTACTTTAGGCTGCTTTTAAATTTAGTTTAAAAAAACTTATTTTATTCTTTCTGCTCCCCTCGTAACATTTGCCTTGCTTATATGCAGCTTGCAAAAGTCTCTTACTGACCGGTGTGTGTCGAGCTAGTCTCATCACGTCTCGTATTTTATACCGGTTGTATTATACACAAAAGCTTATTGTCTTTGGCTAGCCTGGTCGGACAGCCAACTACCCTCATAGCACCACCCCTATCACGCACCAATTTTAATCACCCACCCCACGTTACAATATTCTAAAATTTAACACGCGCCCTTCCACCAGCGTAACCACTACTGTCGTACCACTCCACCACAGAACGATCCGCATCACCCACCCCACGTTACAATATTCAAAACTCAACACGCCGCTCTAGCATCCTTCTGCTGTAGCCATTTACGCACTGATCCTCTTCTGCCACATGTCTCCCACTACCCACTACCCCGCCTGCACGCCTGCCAGCCTTCTCTTCACGCTACAGGCCCCGCCCAGGGTGATGCAAACTGCACGGCCCCGCCCACTCAAAAGGCTCGTCCTGCCCCCTCCTGCTCGAGCCTTCGCCCCTTCGCGTCCCGCATTCTCCATCATTCAACTCAATTCCCCGGATTCTCAGATGAGAAATTCCCACCCATTGTAACCCACCTCCTGTCTCCACACTGTCAATCCCACCCCGTTCATTTCCGTTCCTCCCCTTGCATTCTTTTCCAACCACCGTCCCCGCTTCCTTCCCACGCTGTGTGGTTCCTTCACTCTCCGTCCGTTGACTCCACTTCACATCCGTTCCCTCTAATCTTCCATCCCTCTCGCATAGGCTCGTTTGCCTTCTCGCGCCTCACCCCTCCCTTACTTCCTTCCTTCCCCACGCACCCCCTTCGCGCATCATCCCCTCCTCCACTCTGCCCCACGAGCGCCGGACTTCGCTCGCCGCGCCGCCCCGCGCCGTCCATAATACCGCTGAGAGTGGGAGGATGTCGGCGGTGGCGGCGGGCGCAGGAAAACGCGGCATGCGCTGGGTTCAGCGGGGCAAGAGAGCATTACAATGGAACGCCCTTCATATCTCGTCCGGCGCGGCCCCCGACACGCTCCATAAAGGCGGGGAGGCGGAGAAGGTAGCGCGGCCCGGCCAACACAGACCGCGGCGGCGGCGGCGGCGGCGGGCCGGGGGCGGGGGCGGGGGCGGGGCGGCGGCGATGGGAAAAGAGGCCTGCGCAACGGCGCCTGCCCAAAGGAGCCGCGGCGGAAGGAAGCGATGGGGAAAACCAAGGAATGTTGCGGGAATGTAAAGGTGCTGGGAGAAAATGGAACGAATCGAGAAAATTAACTAAAAAACGAGGAAGAAAAAAAGATGGAAAAGAAAAACCTTCAGGTCGCAGGGTCCAGAAAGTCCTTGTAGATGACTCACGTTCATTTTGCAAACCAGGCCAACTCTCCTACTCTCTGGACACATTGTGAGAAGACGAGTTCTGCACACGCTGTTTCTGAGACGGAAAGCAAATGTGTATCTAAATGGAAAAAATATTTTACATGGTAGAGGAAATTGTGAGGTATGGTAGAACACTAAGGCACCATAGTTTGCAAAATGAGAAACTAGACTTGATGCCTACGTCAAGCGGTGAGTAATAGTTGAGCAAAGCTTAAGGACATCTACGACGGTGTGTGATAAAGTGGACTAGTGCAATAAAACCAGTGTAGCTGGTATCACTGGACAAACAAGTGGTATCAACAATGAAACGGAATTTGAAAAAGTAACGTGAATCAAACATAATAGTCAGATTATACGGCGAGAGAAAGGGAAAAAGTGTTTTTTTTCTTTCCATTTTTTATTTGTAGTAAGGAAATTCGGCATGAATTTGCCTTTTCCGAATGAATTACTTAATCAATCTCAGCAAAAAAGGTGTCATTTGAAATCTGGAAGACCTCAAAGTGTACATGTGAAGTTCAATTTTTTGTGCACGTTACACAAACAATAATATGTAAAAATCTTTTTTTGAAATGCCGACATCACGCACAACCTATCGGTAACGCGGGCAGTATCGAGGACATGCAAGGCAACTCAGAGCGGAGCCGGTAGCAAGGAACAGGGTTGACAGGCCTGGGCGAATCATATCAGGCCACAGCAAGGCATGTGAGCCCAGACTATGGGGAGCATACACTATAGACAGAATACATTTTTTGTGTCTGAATAGACAAACAAGGCAAATAAATATCCAGACAATACAAGAATTCGGTTTTAAAATTCTCGTGGGAATTACTGGTGCGGATTTCCACTAGAATAATGCAAATACCACATTATACATAATAACTGAGCCATAAAGAGGCGAAAGCAACGATATAGAATCACAAACAAGGAAATGGAATGCATTATGTAAATTGTAAAGAACGAAGAAAATTTTATGATACAATACTGAAAAGTAATTTTGTTCATTAAAAAAAACGTATAATTTGAAAACGCACAGTCACCATTTCTAACCAACACGGCAAACTTTACAATAAAACTCGTTGCTTTTTCCTTTTACCATGATGCCCAAGGTGAGATCCAAAACGTTTCTATCGAAACCATCCATACTAACCATCTCTTACAGTGAGTTCCCGCAAACATCTGCATCGGGGCAGAAATTCTGCCGGCAGCTAATCGGACTGATGCGTCCAAAGCATCCGAGCTCCACATCGCAGGCCTCTAGCAGAGCCAGAACGAGCCGAAAGGAGCATGCAGGAGCGCACTCTGCAGTTCCGGCGGGGCTGGGAAGGGGAGAGCGGGGATGGCGGGGCTGGGCAGAGCTGAGCGGGGCTGGGTGGGGATGAGCGGGGCTGGGTGGGGATGAGCGGGGCTGGGTGGGGATGAGCGGGGATGGATGGTGATGGGCGGGGATGGGTGATGGCGGGATGGGCGATGGGCGGAGCTGGGTGGGTCTGGCGGGGATGGGCAGGACTGATGGGGCTGTGCTGTGCTGGGTCTGTGCTGGGCTGGGCTGGGCTGGGCGGGTATGGGAAAGCTAGGCAGGGGTGGGCGGGGCTGGGGTGACTCTGGGCGGAGCTGGTCGGGGCTGGCTGGGCGGGGCTGTGCTGGGCGGGCTGGGATGGGCGGGATTGAGCGGGCTGGATGGAGCTGGGTGTGGCTGGGCGTCCGCAGTGGGGAAGAACGGGGATGGTTTGGCGGGCTGGGCGGGCTGGGCGGGGCTGGGCGGGGCGGGGCTGGGCGGGGCTGGGCTGGGCGGGGGATGGGCTGGGCGGGGCTGGGCGGGCTGGGCGGGCTGGGCTGGGGCTGGGCGGCTGGCGCGGGCGGGCTGGCGGGCTGGGCGGGGCTGGGCGGCTGGGCGGGGCTGGGCGTGGGCTGGGCGGGGGCTGGCGGCGGGATGGGCTGGGCTGGGCTGGGCCGGGCTGGGCCGGGTATGGCGGGGCTGGGCGGGGCTGGGCGGGACTGGGCGGGGCTGGGTGGGCTGGGCTGGGCGGTACTAAGACGGGCTGGGCGGGGCTGGCGGGACTGGGACGGGCTGGGCGGGGTGGGGCAGGGCTGGGCGCGGGGTCGGCGGAGTTCGACAAGGAGGGGACGGAACGAGACGGACAGGGTGGTACAGAGCACGACACGCTGGTACGGAGAGGGGATAGTGAGAGAGGCGGAGAAGAATGAAAGATGAGTTGGTACCCGACACTTCTTCGCGCGGCGAGGAGAGGGAATTTATGTGGCAGGGAGGGACGACGCCAAATGGGAGGTAGTGGGAGAGATGGACCAGGGAGGAACACAGAGCGAATGGGCGCAGGATGTAGGGAGGCGTGGATGGAGGGAATGGAAAGGAACGGAGAGTTAAGGGGATGGTGGGGAAGGACGAGTCGGCGAGGGAGAGGGAAAGGGAGCGGGGAGGGACTCAGGGGTGCCAGGGGGGCGTGGCGTATGGTCGTCGGTGCCGCGCCCTGGCTGCGGGCCAAGCGACCCAACGCCGGCTGTTGCCCCCCCCCCCCGACTCGCGCAAAGCCACATTGCGTCGCACACTGGTGCGAAACGGGTAGAAAGACGTACGTAATGAAAAAAATTACTTCGCGATGCGTTGTCATGGGACTTAAACATTTCGTCGTGGTTTTGTGTAGGGGAGAGGTGAGCTCTCACAACCATGTTTGATATATTTGACTCAAAATATTTGGGTACTCCAAAAGTAAATTAACACGAGAGTTTAAGAAACAGAAGAACTCTGAATTAATTGTAAAAAATATTGCAACTTTATACATTTTAAAAATTTCTCAAATTCCTATTTGAATACGAAACCTCAATTCAAGAATCATTAAAATCAATTTAATATGTATAATTACTGTTTTGAAAATTTTGATCCGATACTTTTCTAAAAAGGGTTACTTTGTCTTAATTACAGCCTTGTTTGTTCCACATTTCCTTTAAATTATTACTAGTCGGAACGTGTTCTGCTTCACTAGGAGTGGAGGCTTTTGCGATCATGATTTCTTTATGATTCTCAAGAATTTGGTTTGCATACTGATTCAATTATTTTCGTATGAAAAAGTAATAGGTCATGGCTAAAAACTGTTTCGTGGTTTGAGTAAAACCTGCAAACAAAACCGAATAAGTTCTACCGCGTGTATTGTACTAATGTAGAATTATGGTATTAAAACAATGTATTTTTTTATTAGAGATCTAAATGTAAACTATGTACTCAGATATTGTAATTGGTGTGGTCGCTTATGACCTTGCAGTTGATGCGACCTAAAATAAATAAACTTTTAAAAAAAGTTCTACCTTCCCTCCAAAATAGACCATCTTAATAAACATCTGTCACGATTCTTAGTAATACTGGCTTAGGTGGCTGAGAACTTAAACTGATATCACTGAAGGGCCTATAACCGGAAAGCCTATGACCGACTTCCGAGCACCGACAGTTGCAGGATTTTCGACACTAGCTCAACAGCTTGGTCGAATTCGGCCGCTGTTTGGAGGAGAATTCTAGAGGCCGGTTGCCCTGTACAGTATTTTACCGTGGTTTCTCCTATTAACGCCAGATGATTACCGTATCAGTACCGTAACAAACTGGCCACGGATCGCGCGCGATCTTTCCTTCCTCTTCCGTCTCTTGTCCTCACCCCAAACTATCGCACATGCCGGGAGAACAATAGGGAGGTTAGAGCTTGTCGCGGCTGGGCAGTGCCCCACTGGTGGGAATTGCCTAGCAGTCCGCAAGCCGTTGTGGAGGTCGGCGTCGGATCTCGCTATTCAGAAGAGGAAGACCACCGCCACCTTCAGCGATAAAATATGCACTTCACTTACGGGAGCAATGCCTTGACAGTGACTCGCCCGGAGTCACTAATCAATGAATCAACGATTCTTAGCGAATTACGAAGGGCAAAAGGCGATTTGCTGCGGTCTACGCTTTCGACCCACTGTCAGCGCAGCGGCTCCGCCCCTCGCCACATCGTCGTGCGGCGTCGAGGGCGCGGC
This sequence comes from Teleogryllus occipitalis, assembly GCA_011170035.1. Taxonomy (NCBI): domain Eukaryota; kingdom Metazoa; phylum Arthropoda; class Insecta; order Orthoptera; family Gryllidae; genus Teleogryllus; species Teleogryllus occipitalis. The sequence goes on from BLKR01002199.1 coordinate 195,806, forward strand.
GTCGATTCCCGAGATCAGTCCCCTCAAACTTTTCCCCCTGCGGATCCCTCGTGGCGACAAACTGGTCTCGGGGAGATATTAGAGAGTAATTTAAAAGCATTTTCCAGGATATTTCGCTAGGGAAGCGCTCTAGCGGAAACCCTGTAATGGCCAAAGTTACTGTTCTGGTTACGGAGGAGAAACTTTTTTGTGTGTGACATTTTTTTGCGTGTTTGCGATGCAAGAGTGGCGAAACTGGGAATGAACTTTTCGTGTTCTGGTAAAAAGTCTTTGGAAATACTTGTCTATTAACATCGACATTTTAATGTTCGTTTAATGAAATGTCTCTAAAACTTATCATCGATTTTGGAACATCCTTAAGAATTGGATACAAAAGTATGCAATCCGTCTCAGTTAGATAATGCTTCTTTGAAAGGCTATATTTAGTGAAGTAATAAAATAATTTCATTAAGTATAAATGCAACCTTTAATAATAATGAATACTGGCGAAAGTGTGATTTCAATAATCACGCCTTGTCGGTTTACTCAAAGAAGAATCATTGACATTAAGATCAAAATCATGTTTTAAATACTTTTCAAAACTTATCATAAATTTGTATTACTGCCTTACTTCGCTTTCACGGTTCCAAATAAACCGTTATCAGCAGAAAAACAACAAAGCACTGTTCATTAAAAAGTCACTCGTTTTTTCAAAAACCTTCGTTTTGGAGACTTTTCTGGAGACTTCGCACTTATGAGAGATGCTACAATTAGTTTCTTCCACAAGTTCTGGTGCTTAATGAATGCTAATATTTACTTCGACAAAGAAAATGAAGGAACAAGGTAGTGTGGTTTTTTATTTACGAGCAAAAATATATTTTCACCGTGACTGACATTCAGAATTTATAAACTACTTAAAACCTTAATGCTTTTTGTTTAGAAACAAATTTTGTTTTGCTAGTCAACCATATTTTGTTATTTGTGTTTTAAATGTTACGGTAATGGAACCAAATACGTTAAGAACTGCTCTGATCATGAGCGACCACTGTAATTTACACTGATTTACATTAATTTAGTTATTAATTATACTGCAAATTTATGCGAGGATAAAATATAAAAATACTTTTTCTTCAATAAACAAGAAATAAATACAAACGCAAAATTTTTAATTATATACAGATTTTTTTTAAATTTTGATATAATAGAGATAGCGAGAAAGAAAATTCTTTTGGGATTCATTAATGAATCAGACCTGGTTGATTGTAATAATCTTAATATTTTGTCACATTCTTCAACTACTTGTAGTTGATCTTGGTCTTTTCATTGTTCGAATTGCAATCGATTTACAAGAAGTAGTGAACTTCTTGTAGAGTGAGCAAGCTTATGTTAAAGTTAGCGAAGTAAGCAATTGAACACAAATGTCCAGCAATTGACTGATACATATGTTACCAAAAATGTTCTATGAATATAATTACTTGTGATGCTTTACGTTTTACTTTATAACCCTACAATTTTTCATTCAGAAAGAAATTTGAAGTTTCTACTCAATCAAACATTTCGTCACTTTTGTTGAAATGAAAGCCAGTGGCCCCTTGGTGAGTTGTAACTTAGTGTTATTAATCCGTTTTATTGTATTAAACTAAGTTTTAGTGTAAAGTACTAAATGTTAATAATATCATAAAATTAACAGAATTACCACTCATATTCAGTAATTTGTTCAAAGTTTTCAATACCTATTGCATTTCATGTAGTGTTTTGATTGTTTTGTTTTGCAAGTTGCAACATATGTATTAGAACCAGAGAATGTTTCATTGCGAGGTCTTTTTTAAATTTCAAATGAGTGTTTTAATACTAATTAATTAATTAAAGAGAGTTTTTCAATGCTAAGATTAGTGAGTATTCAAACGCAAAGACCAGAAATTGTCTTGTGTTTTTACAAACAATGTTCCGTGATTATAATTTTACGTGATGCATTACGTTTTTAAGTTACAGAGGATTGTAGGATTTTCTGCTATATTATACATGTACAGATTTTCGTAAACACAAAACCTTTTTAAAAATTACATTTTTAGAAACATGTTTATGTAACTATGTTCGCAATGAGTAGTGATTATATTATTTCAGAATTTGTAAACCTCACAATCCATTAGTCTTGGAAAATAAATACTGAATCGCATGAAACTTTCTAGGGGTCTTTTTTTTTATTGTAATTGCACTGGTTTGGCAAGTTACTATTCTATTATACACATAATTCAAGTAGCCATTAGAGCATTTTTTTTCACAATTAACTAAAACGTTAATGTCGCACTCTTTAAGTATTTTGGCGTTATGTTGAATTTTAATGGCGGTAGCCTTCTCAGTTCTGATTAACTCAAATTTCGTAATTCCAGCCTTTTGCATGGTTTAACTTTTTTATACTTCTATCTTTATGAGCTTATAAAAGTAAATCCTTCCTGAAAATACGAGTACATCAGCTCCATATTTTAAAACTTTTCCGTAGTGCATTCTAGACAGAATCATACTAAAATCATAATGCAAAATACGCAGGTTTTTTTTCTGAGAAACTTCGCGAAGGAATGAGTGAGTGAGTGTACATGTGATGAAGATCATATAAAATAATATGTTTTCATCGAAGATTGGCCAGAAAAGGATTATTGAAATGATGAATAGTAATGTAATTATAATTTTGAAGAAAAGATTTCATTCAGAAGAAATATCTATATTTTCAGTATTTTAATTGCACGATAACATGGTTAAACGAAGCAACGCCTAATACAGATTCACACCCAATTTCCTTGAACTTCTTTTTGTTAACTGGTTCTACCATTCTTCTAGAAATTCAAAAAAGAATTTAGGGTAATTTTCTCAACGTACACCTGTATAAAATAAATATTACAGTAATTGTGGACAGTATTGGATAAACGACCTGACTTTCAACATTAATAGCGAGTTAAGTGGGTCAATTTATTGTGTTTTACTTTATAAAATTTCACTTGATATATTTTTATGTTCCTATTTTATTTTCATTATTTGTATTTTTTCCTTTTTGTACTTTTATGTTAATATCAAAATATTGATTAAATGTATTATTAGTAGCATTTCTTGCTCATTATTTTTAATTTTTATTATTTACGGACTAATGACGGCAATGATTGATTGATTGATTGGATTGATTTTTTCGTGTTTCCGGGCGCATCAACTGCTTCGGTCTTTAGTCCCGTTAGTGTGGTGCATGTTTTTTCTCGGGAGATGGCGGTGATCTTCACCCGCTGGATGGCGAGATCCGGCGCCGACCTACCGTCGGTTAGTGGGGTTTCCCCCTAACCAGGACTCTCCCACCAGCGGGGCACCGCCCCAGCCGGGACAAGCTCTAAGCTCCCGACCGGTCTCCCGGAATATGTGGTAGTGTAGTGCATGTTAGTGTAAGTAGAGGGGATAGGACAAGGAAGAGGAAGGACAGATCGCGCGCGGTCCGTGGCCCGGTAGGGTACTGCTCCGGCATTCGCCTGGTGTTGATCAGAGAAACCACGGAAAATTACCGATCAGAGCAGCCGGCCGCTAGAATTCTCCTCCAGTCAGCGACTGAACGGCGATCCCGTCGAATGCCGGCTCTGAATAAATCTAGGTTGACAGATACCTTCAATTATTTCATTCTTTAATAACGTCAACAGCACCTCATCAGCCTCTCCCGTGAGATAGTATTGCCTTTAATAAGGCTCACGGCAACACAATCCGCCGCCGCCGCCCGTGACGCGTGGGTCACCCAAGAGGCGACCGTCTGGCGGCCCTAATCCCCGTCCCGCGGCGGCGCCGCTCACTTTGAGAAACTCCGTGCTACACGAGCCCCTTCGGCCGGCCGAGGCTCCGGTGTCCCGCGGCCGCTCGCCGACGACGACGACGTTGGCTAACTCGGAAACTTGTAATCTGGCCGAAGGGCGAGAAGCTGCAGCCGCCAGCGCCAGCCTCGCCGTCCTCGTTGGGAGGGCCACGCCTGCACGAGCCGGCGCCGCCACCTCCGCCCTCGCCCTCGCCCTCGACCCCAACCGCGCTGGCACTCGCCGGCGCAGCTCGGGCCGGCTTCATCGTCTCGCCTCGACTGCGATGGGCGACGGCCACGTCACACGACCGCCGTGTAATAAGGGAGTCCCACTCATTACACTAACCTCACTCTTGTCGTTTTACAATGCCCGAACTAATACATTATTATTATTATTATTATTATTATTATTATTATTATTATTATTATTATTATTATCATCATCATCACTATCAGAATTTAACTTGTTTCCTTACGTGCATCTCTGTTACCATGAACAGGAGATACACGTACCAACTGTCATAATCAGCACTGGATCAACCATCAATGTTCAGAAACTTCCTCACGATGTTACATGTGTCCAGTATGACAATCTTTTGCATCTGGATGTATAACCCCTTCTTCAGTTGCAGTTCAGCTAGGGATTCATGTAGGAACTTAGGAATTTCACCAGTGGCGCCCAGAATTATTGGTACAATTGTCACCATTTCCACGTCGCTCCACATTTCCTTTATCTCGTTTGCCAGAGGTTGATATTTTAGAATTTTTTCACTTATCTTTGGGATGTTGTGAGCTAACGGGACTGTGACATCAATCAGATACACCCTTATAATTATTATTATTATTATTATTATTATTATTATTATTATTATTATTATTATTATTATTATTATTATTATTATTATCAATACTAGTATTATTATATTTATTGATATTGTCAATAATAATAATAATAATAATAATAATAATAATAATAATAATGATAACTATATCTTGTCCAATTCTGGGAAAGACCGAACTCTTGAAAAGAGTTGACGATTAAGTGTGTAGTTACCTCCCCCGCAGATCTGTACCGCCCTCAAAGTTCCAAACACGTGCTCCAAGTGTTACGAACACTCTCCAAAACTGGTGACGTCTGTTGGACTGTGTACAATTTAGTATAAACAACAAATTCAAATGATAGTGGCAAACCATGCAAACCGGATATTGTTATTTGGGATTTGGAGAAAATATAGTGTCCACTTGTAGATGTGGTTGTGCCGTGCGATCAAAACGTCGTAACCAAGGAGGCAGAGAAACGCATTAAATACAAGAGTTTGGACATCAGTCAATTTCGAGATCAGTCAAACGTGGGGCGTAAAATCAGAGGTCGTCCCGCTAGTTATCGGAGTTCTGGGATTTGTTCAGCAAAATTTGTGTAAGCACTTGGTTAAACTCTAAGGTCATTCAGAAAACTGCGAAGTGAAGACATTGCTTTATTGAGAACATACCACGTTTTGCGCAAAGTATTGTAGAGGCACCGTTAGTCTCTAGATCTGCTCCTTAGAAAGCTAGTTGTGAAATGAACTTACAACTTCTATAAAATATTTTGAATTTAATTAATTTGATCTGTTCATATATTTGTAAACCTTTGCTCTTAATACTAATAATTATATTTACATTTATTTAGTTCAGTTTTAAACATCACATCAATTTTCATTGCTTTTGAAAAGGTGCAAGCAAAATGTACAAAACGTTGAGACGCAAATAACTATATAAACAACAATATTCACATTTCCTGATATCTAATTATGGATTGATAATGTGCATCATGTGCACCAGATCTGTATCAAACGTCCCATCTATCAACATAATTAAATTAGGATCAGCAGGTAAAAAATTGCAATAATAATAATAATAATAATAATAATAATAATAATAATAATAATAATAAATAATAGTTGAAACACTTAATAATGTTCAATAAAGTAAAATTGTTCACTTTCGATATATCTGCTGAAAGTACCTGCTGAATATCCAGAAAATTCCGCAGAACTCTTACTAACCATTCTTGGTATAGGACGACGCGTGGCCCTGATAAAGCTCATATAGTATGAGACAAAAGTGAAATAAATTTATTGTGAGACCTAGCTCAAATTCCACTAAAAGAAAAGAAAAAGTTTTAGGACCTCGAGTTTGTCTTCATCGATCAGGGAATATCAATTTTGATGAAAAGCGTCTGAATCGTTTTAGTGCAAGCGCAGACGGACGGTCAGGCATATGTTTTCGCGTCAACCATTTTTTTGATATCAAGGACCCATAAAACGTGAATTCTGACTACATAATGTGTTAGAGAATGTAATTTAGTACATATGGGAACAAGATTTTTCCACTTTCCATTCCAAGTTTTTCAGAAAAAAAAATCGCTACTATGATAAGCCAAGAACCTTGGGTTTAGTTTTAAATGAGATAATCAGCATCCAGCGTCAGGAATAATAGCATTACTTAGAAAAGTCAAAGATTGCGAGTTCTTAGGACAACGGATCAATGAAGTTTAATATTCCATGCTTGGTGTCAACGCTGTGCAGATGGACACGGCCTCGAATACATGGTGTGCGGAAGGTGTGATGAGGGCATTGTATGGCCGTGATCTTTTTAGAAATACGCAAGGTATCATTCTCTAGAAAATAATTGTGGCGAACACAGGTAAGCGGTTTGTGAGGTGCGAACGGATTTTCAGCAGAGGCTGGGTATTATGTAAATGATAGTGAGCCGGGAAGTTATGTTTAGTTTTGAAGTCTGAGAGATTGGTCTTGCGTAAATTGAAATATTAAATTGTAATTTGGAATTTTTTAAAGTGATAGTTGAAAGTATGAATTAAATAGACTCCATGTTTTGAGGAAATGTATAGCTCCGGTAATGAAAGGATTTTTTAAAAAATAAATAGCTGAATACTGTCAGTCACGAGTATGTGTTTCATAGGAAACACAGATAGGGAAAGTCGCGACCACGTATTAATTTGTGGGAATATATTTCCTAGTAATAGCAAATCGATGAAGATATTCTGGAAAATTTTTTTAAATTTAGGCAAGGACGCAAGAATTGGTAACACGAGGATTCTATGGACAACCATCTGCTAGTCAGCCGAGAAGCCAGGGATCAAGCCATTTTAGTAAGCTTGCGAACTATAGTCAAATTCGTACGGTGTTTTAATGTTTTAAAGTGAAAAGCAGTTCACATAAAATTAATGGAATCGAAATGGATATATTGTAAGAACAAATATTATTTTTTATTGTTGAAAAAGGCTGATAATTTATAGTAGTTGCCATCAATCTAATAATTGATTTAATTCAATAGAACTTCCAGGAATCGTGCTTCTGTATAAAATTACACGTCCCCATGCAACAGGTAAGCAGTGTATGTTGTAAGTCGAACCCGTGGTTAAATTGGAAGATAAATTTTAATAAATTAATGTTATAAAAAAATCACAAATAGTTAGTCCGCCGGAAAGCTTGGCAAGAAAGATTTGTCACACCACATTCCGCTGCAACGTTTCAATACTTCATCTTTACTCTGTAAGTAAAATATATAGTGAGAAAGTAAGAAGGAATAAATTATTTTCTCAGCTGTTGTTCTGAGAAGAGAGCTCAAATCGGTTTTGGCTACCTTCGTTCGTCTTTGTTCGGCCTGTCTTGTGATTGTTATTACTCAAGTTAGAAGCTGACATTGATAAATACCAACACTTCATATACATGCCTCACTCATACCCATTATTTTGTTATTTTCTCTTTTGGTTTTAGCCGTCATACTTAATCCTCGTTTGATTTACATCTCCTTTATTTCTTGTCCTAGAATAATGGCTACTTGTGTCGTTATCTCTCTGATTTTTCTCTTGCTACTTTCAAACTCATCCTCCGTCTGAGACACGCTGTCCTGATGCATCGTTGCTTCTGCATCACCTGCGGGTGTTTTCTCATATCGCTTATATTGTTAAAAGATCATCAACATCACGAGTACACGATGATAAAGTTATGCTTAGGTTAGTCCCGTGCTTTCTCGTTATCTAAATGCGGTCTTTTACCCTTTCACCCATCAAACACAATTATTTGTTTTATTTTTGGCTCCTCGAAATCGTATTTCTCTGATCATTTGTAATGTTGTTTCCTACTTGACCTCATTTGCCTCTACTTGAAACGTATTGCTCGACACACAGTCGTTCGTCCCGTTTGTCAGTATTGCTGACCCGCACTTTCCTTCCTGTTTCTTTCGGCCACACCTTTCACCTCGCCGCCATACCATCCGTCCGCACTTGTCTTTATCCTTGTTGCCCCGTGGATCAGGGCGATTTCATTACATTTCTCGTGTTTTCCGTTTAGACGTCATTGATGATCTCTTTCTATGTTTAATCTCATTGCGTTTTTGTTTCTTGTATTCTCATATGTTCATATTTTGTCCTCTCGACGTACCTTCTCCCACTTTCTCGTTTCCTTTTCACGGACACTCACCTTTAAGGACGGACACAAAGTATTTCAAGTAGGGTAACAATTTTAGTTATAACCACACTCGATCCATACATATTTTTAAAACGTTTAACGAAATAAACTACTGTAGTTACAAATGGCACACACTTTCTCGCACTAGTTAGTTTATTGATGTCTTTGTTCTGGGCTAGCTTTTCGATTTTGCCCCATTCTCTTGTCAGATGCCATATATCGCCGAACAAATTAAATTTTCGTTGAAAAATTCGAAGCCGTTTTTAAGAAATAGTCTTTTAAGCGTTATTGTAAATGCAAAACTAGAAGCTCTTGTTTCATAGAAAACTTGTGAGTCGAAAAAATTCATTGGAAGTCTTTTGAAGCGCTTCCTCTCATAAATGAAATAATATATACAAATCGCTCGAAATATGCATATTAGCTGCGTGTGAGATATTTCAAAAAAATTCAATGCAAACTGGGGTATATTTGTATGGAAAACATTTGACGCATAGTTTAGACGCTAGGCAATCAGTATCAGTGTTGTTCGCAGACGACGGACGGATGGACTTTTGAGAAAAGAGCATTTTAGGTATCAAGGACCTACAATTTTATAAAATTTGACTACAAAACGTATTAGAGGAAGTAATTTACTACACATTAGAATAGAATTCATCTAATATTTCTATATCAGGGTCACACAATACGAATTTGTCTGTCGAAAAATGGCCGTTTTTTGCCACAGCATTTCATAACTTTCTCTATACTACATATATTACTTCACACGGACGAGTACACGAGAAATCAAAATGTAAGCATGAAATAAAACGCGAATTCACGATAGCAATTCTTCTTTTGATATGATGCAGTTAATAAGTGGTAATTATTTGGAACAAATTGAGTGCAATTACAAAATCGTTCGACTTCGCTCCCCGTGGCCTCGTGTTTGAGATCCCTGCGCTCTTGTTACCTTTACTCAGACGACACCCCGTGACCTGTTTTAAAACCTGGAATCTCCCAAACAGCTATCTGCCTGCACCTTATATTCTCCCCGGGGGTTTCTCCCCGGGGTGGGCACCTAGGCCCTTACCCCTCATCGCAACCCCCGCCAACGCACAAGTACGCCGACAGGCTGGGTGCCACCAGAACGCTGTTTACCCTCTCGGTAACCTTCCCATTCAATGCCTGGGTCGGTCCGCTCTAGTAGCTCAGAGATATTGGCTTTCCAGGCCAGTACCGGAGTCGAAGCAATGCGCCACTCATAATGCGCTGGGAGAAATCCCTCCTTGATGCCCAGAGAATTGGGCCACTCCCTTGACGAAGCCAAGTGTCCAATTGGGGGCAAGGCCCTCAAATAGTCTTCTCACTGCCTCCACTTTGAAGCTATCGACGTGAGTACTGTCAGAACCTAGGCAACCTGACAGAGGGTTCAGATCCCTGTCTGAACATTTATATGTGGGATCAGGAACAAGTCCTTCGCCCAAAGTCTACGACCTAGAGGTCAAACTCGTGGGTCACCGGGCGTACCCGACAAAACGAAGCTCAGCACTGCCTACTCGCTGCCTTGACGTTGAAGTTAACGACGTGAGTGCCGCTCTAAAAGTCGGGGTCTGGTTGGCCAATCCTCTGCTATGAACCGTAACCTTGCGTTCGATGCCCCCCACCCCTTGCGGGGACTCTGCTAACAGCTGTTTCATTTCTGTTCATTTGTCTTCGAGTCTTGCACGACCTCGCTGGTTTTCATTTTCACGTCTCAACTGTTACACAACCGGGAGAAAAGGTTTTCTGGTCCTCATCGTCGTCCTCAATTAGGTCAGGCTCTTCATTTGCTACATTTGTTCGGCCTCCTATCGTTGTTGAAGTTTTCTTATGTTGCTTCATTAACGATACACTCATACTCGATATCTTTCAACACTCTCTTCCATACCCTCCTCGACAGTACGTTCATCGTTCTTCCTTTTATTTCTCCTATCTCCCCTTCGATGTCAGTGGATCTCATCTCTTCTCAATTGTTGGTTCGGACAGTGTTAGAAATCTCCCACATTGCCCCTCTCTGTCCCCCTTGATTTCATAGAGCTTGGATTTGTTCGCCCGTCTTGCTACATTCGCTTCTTGTTAACAGCTGCTTAAACGCTCGGAGGCGGTGTTCTCTTCCGCTGAATATCCTCTTTTCACTTTTTGACTAGGCTTTCCACGATATTGTGCTCCTCCCTTGCACTTGCAGACCAACATGTGTTGTCGTTTTCTTCCAGTACCTCACCCTAATACACGTGTCATCATGTGTGTCGCCTTTGCTTCCACTTTCGACCTTTCTGAGCCTACCGTCTTTCCTATAACTCATGTATTGACTTCTTCCAGCTTTCTTGTTCCATATTTCATACTGTTTCAGCTCATTCTGTATATATCCAAGGTTGGACTGCCTCGACAATCCTGAAATCTCCATTTCCTACTATCTGTGAAATATGTTTCTAAATTTTGCATTTTCGTTTCGTAAATTGTTGACTGCAGAGTGAATGAAGTTTTACTTCTTCTTCTTCTTTCTCATGTTATCTTTTTGCCTTTTATCTTTTTACGTAATTATTACAGCAGCATCGTCTCACCCTTCCGCATTACCTTTCTTTGATTACGAGTTATCTATCTTCTCTCAACAGTCTGTCGCTTATTGGGTACTATTTTAATTGTTGGTATTCTATATTTTATTGTTGACGTCTTTATTAACGGCATATGATTTTTAAATCTATCAGAAGAACGTTTTAATTACTCTTTGAATTCTATTGACCATTGCTCTTTTTATAACATTCTCAATCAGATTTCATCTATGATATTTCGATAATTCTGATAAATGTATGGCTAATTTTATAAATAATGATTTGTTGATATGTAAAATATCTGATTTTTTAAATTCTAATAGGATTATTTTAAAATTAGATTATCAAATATTTATTGACGCAGTTTTTACAACAATTTATTAAGTATTTATTAACATAAATACAATCAAAAACAGTATGAGGAAGTTTGGAAAATACTCAGTTTCGTTTTAAATAATTTCAAATACATACATCTGAAACTTCAAACTATTTTTCCTTCGACGTGAGTTAGAGGGCGACAACGGCGTGTTCATTTCTCTACTTCTACACTGTTTGGCCTCCTCCATACTTAACACCTAGTCGGTGCTCCCCGTGCGAATATCAGCTCCGCCTTCCTCCCCACTCCACTTCAACGATTCCGACGCGACTTTCGCTTCCAGCGCTCGCAGCCGCCGCCGTCTCTGCGCTTCGTTTGGGGTGGGGGCGGGGGCGGCCTCCTCGCCTCGCGGAGATTATCGGCTCCACTCCCCACCCCCACTCCCAGAACGCCTCGTCGGCCCCCTTCGGGTCTCGCGGCTGAGCAAACCGCGCACGATCGCAATCCGGGATCGCTCCTCTGCAAATAGCGCGCCCGGCGGAGACAGCCCACGGTGTAAGGCGCGCTCTTATTAGCAACCGCCCAAGGGCCTACCACACCCTCCCCCGCCCCTGCCCCGCTGCGCCTCTCCCCTCCCATCTTCCATCCCCCCTCTCCTAACCCTCCCTCTCACACCCTCCAAACCATACTCCTGCCTATCCCTGCCCCGCCCGTTTCCCCCGGTTCTCCTCTACCCTCCCATCTTCCATTCCCACTCTCCTAACCCTCCCTCCCACACCTTCCGAACTATACTCCTCCCTAACCCTGACTCACCCTTTTCTCCGTTTCTACTCTCCCCTCCCCCCAGTTACCCATCGCCATCACTACTCTCCTATCCCTCCCTCCCTCACTCTGCAAACCCACACTTATCCCTATCCCTACTCCGCCCTTTGCCCCACTTCTCCTCTCCCCTCCCACATACCCATCGCCCATCCCCATCCCCAGTCTCCTCTCCTCCACACCCTATCCCGGCGTCTCCTCCCTCTTCCCAGCTACCCGTCTTCCATTCTAGCCACACCTCTCCAAGCGCTGCCTCGCCGCACCACACCACGCCCCTCCGACCCCTGTGAGTCGCGCCCGCCCGCGCCGCCGCCGCCCGCGGCCTCGCTCGCCTTGGCCGCCAGTTGGGCGCTCGCTGCCGGAGGGAGCACGGCCGGGAGCAGATAATAGAGACGGAAATGAAGGGTAAAACCGAAGAACATGAGTCTGAGGAAACCCTGCTGGAGTAAATCAAGCCGGAAATAAGTAAGAGTGAAATAAATGAGCCAGAGGAGTAAGGAGTTGAAATGAATAGGGGGCGATTTGAGTGAAATTAAACTGCGTCGATTGACTGCTTGACTAAGATGCGGGAGTGAGAAGAGAATCATGACGGAGCTATCGAGATGTAATAAAGAAGAAGTTAGAAATGAAACGAGTCAGCAAATTTACGTTTGATGTATGCCTAGACGACAATGTGTGTGACAAGGCGACAACATGAAGGCAATGATATTGGACGATACAAATGAAAGAAGTGAGAATCATCAAGTGTATAGGAATAATTTCAAAGTGATATGTAATTATGTCATATAAAATTATGAAATGCAACGTAGTGTGTATGATGGTTAAAGTTAGAAAAGCCAGAAATATACTAAGATGATTATATAACTAATATTAAAAAACGTGAAGTCGCATTATAAAAGTGAGAGGATTGTTCAACATATCACTTTACGTGAAGTGAGAATAATATGAAATGATTTAATAGAAGAACTCGAACTGAGACGGAATAAACATGTTCATAGCAGAAATTGCAAGTTCACATTTTCAAAAGTCGATAATCACGTACGCAAGCTACACGGAATGTGCTTCTGTATTTGAAGTAATGCAGAAGCTTATTCGAATGTGCTTGCTTCTTAAAAGGAAGATACATTTACTTCCAAATTAATCATTTTCGCCACATCTATTAAAAGCTGTTAGATATTTCTGAAAGTGTCGATATGTTTTCTTATACAAATAGAAGTAAAAATAGTTAAAATTAAAGAATTAGACGCTTTGCAGGATTCTTATCCAATTACCTCCAAATGTTTCTAAATGTAACTTTAAAATTAAATAACTGTAACTATAATTAAATAACTTAAGTAGGTTCTCTTAAACAAAATATCATAGTCGATTTCCAAATTTTTAGCGATTTTTAAAAGTGCTTTACCAGTATCAATGCCACCAACCTTAGTAAAACAAACGAACGAGAAGTGAGATGGTTAAAATGAGTTTCAAAGTGAATCTAGGGAATGCGTAAGGATGAGGGGAATAAAAAGGCAAGGGCGAGAATGTCGGCGGATCGAGGGTCAGATCGAGGGTCGGGTCGGGGGCGGGGCGAGGGTGGTGGTGGGGGCAGAGGTGAGGGCAGGGCGAGAGCGGGTCGAGGGCGGGGGCGAGGGTGAGGACGATGACAGGTGCGAAGGCGACGATGAGGGCGAAGGTAAGGGTGAGGAGAAGGGTAAGGACGAAGGCGAGAGTGCGAGGGGGACGAGGGCGGGAGCGGGGGCGTAAGGGGAAGTCAGAGCGTGCACTTGTGGGAAGCGTGTAACTGGTTCGCGATGGTTCTGGAAGTGATTCAACGATCCAGAGCAGGACGCATTGGAGAGGAAATGGGCGGAAAGGAAGGAAAGAAGACACATGAGTAAGAGAAGCGAGGGGACGAGAGGACGGGGTAGAACGATGAGACACGGACAAATTGGAGGAGAGAGAGAGAGAGAGAGAGAGAGAGAGAGAGAGAGAGAGACAGACAGACAGACAGACAGACAGTCAGAGAGAGGGATACGAGGCGATTGAAATGAAACACGTAGCGACTTGGAGAAAAATGAGACTTGAGGACTTAAGAGAATGGGAAATATACAAAAAAATGATTGCAATATAAGAAGAGTATGTGGACTGCTGAGAGCAAGAAACAGCATGCGTCGAGATGGTATAGTAGATGTAGTGAGCGAAGCTGCAAATCGATGGGGCGTGTGGGCGATTGATGTCGGAGAATGATTTGTGCGGGACTGTGGAAGGTGAGAATGACGAAGCACGTCAGAAGAGCGGAGGGCAGCGGGGGCCAAAAGTTCATGTTCAGGTAGAAGCTGGTAGGGCTAGCGGAACACTGTAGAGCGTTCGCAACGCAACGAGGCAGGCGGGACGAAGCGCGCGGGGGAGGCCGGGCGAAGTGGAGCGAGGCGTCCGGAATCGGAGACGGACAGTGAGCGGTGCCGGCGAGGGCGGATGCGGCGTCGCGTTCTCTCTTACTTTGCACCGTCAGGGAAAATGCAGCAGCAGAGTAGGGCAGAGTGAGGGGGAGGGAAACACGCATTGGGTTGAGGCGAGCACGGTGCAACGGGGAAGGGAGGGGCCGTTTGAAGTATGGCGACGCGATGCGGGGCGGTATGCGGTAGGCGTGTGGAAGGAGCTTGGGCGGGGAGGTAAGGTACACGGAGTGGGGGGCGAGACGGTTTGTGACGGAGCTCGTCGGGGCGGGGTGTTACGAGGAGGGGCAGCGAAGAACAGTAAAGGGAAAGGCGGGTTGGCGCATGGTGAGGCGGAGGGGGGTATTATGAGGAGAGGCGGGGAGGAGCGGTGTAGTAAAAGGGGGGTTGGATTGTCTGTTAGTGATTACGGGCGCGTCAACGGCCAAGGTCATTAGTCCCGTAAGTGTAGTGCATGCTTTCCATCGGGAGGTGGTAGTGATCTTCTCCCGCTGAATGCCGAGATCCAGCGCCGACCTACCGTCAGCTAGCTGGGTTTTCCCGAACCAGGCATATCTCACTCACGGGGCTCCGTCCCAGCCGGGACAAGCTCTAAGCTCCCGACAGGTCTCCCGCCATGTGTAGTAGTGTAGCGCATGTTAGTGTAAGTAAGGGGTGAGGATAGGACAAGGAAGAGGAAAGAGAGATCGCGCTGCCCATGTCCCGTTTGGTAGGGTACTGCTCCGGCATTCGCCTGGTGTTGATCGGAGAAACCTCGGAAAACTACCGATCAGAGCAGCCAGCCGCTAGCGTTCTCCTCCAGACCGTGACTGAATTCGTCCTAGCTGAAAAGCTAGTGCAAGGGGAGGTAGGAGCACGGAGAGGCTTGGGAGATGGGAAGAAGGAAATGTGGGGGCAGAGGCGCAACGCGAGGCAGCGGGTTTGATGGTGACGTGGCTGGACAGCTTGGGGCGGGTTACGACATGGCGAGGCAAGTCGGGGCAAGGCGGGGCAAGGCGTGGCAAGGAAGGTAAGGCGAGGGTCGGTGCGGAGCGGGAAAGGGAAACGCGTGTCGGGTCATGGAGCGGGGGGGTCGGCAATGGAAGGCAGGGCTTGACGTGGCGGGGGGATGGGTGGAAGGAGGAAGGGCGGGGACGAGTCGCAAAGAGAAGAGCGTTTGGGGAAGGCGGGGCGATGTGGAAGGACGAGGGTCGGCAAGGAGCGGCAATGGAGGGCGGGACTTAGCATGGCTGGGGGACGGAGTGTGAAGGGCAAGGGTGGGGACGACTCGCAAAGAGAAGATCGTGTCGGGAAGGCGGGGTGGGGACGACTCGCATATGCTGGGGCTGCGGAGGGGAGGAAAGAGGAAGGGTGAGAACTGAGGCGGAGCGTGTTGGAAGGAGTGGCGAGAGCTGGGACGGGGTGTTGGAGGAAGTGCGCGGGCTAGATTGATTTTTCGTGTTTCCGGGCGCGTCAACTGCTTCGGTCATTAGTCCCGTTTGTGCAGTGCATGTTTTTTTCTCGGGAGATGGCGGTGATCTTTCCCCGCTGGATGGCGAGATCCGGCGCCGACCTACCGTCGGCTAGTGGGGTTTCCCCCTAACCAGGACTCTCCCACCAGCGGGGCACCGCCCCAGCCGGGACAAGCTCTAAGCTCCCGACAGATAGTAGTGTAGTGCGTGTTAGTGTAAGTGTGTGTGTAAGTGTGTGTGAGAGGATAGAACAAGGAAGAGGAAGGAGAGATCGCGCGCGGTCCGTGGCCCGTTTGGTAGGGAACTGCTCCGGCATTCGCCTGGTGTTGATCGGTGAAACCACGGAAAACTACCGATCGGAGCAGCCAGCCGCTAGAATTCTCCTCCAGACAGCGACTGAATTCGACCTAGCTGAAAAGCTAGTGTCCAAAATCCTGCCGCCATCAGGACTCGAACCTTGGACCTCCCGGTCAGAGGCGCTGCAGTGACGTCAGTTGATGCACTGAGCTACCGCTCCCGATGCGCGGGCTAGAGCAGAGCATAGTGGAAGGAGTAGAGGCGGCGAGGAGTGGCAAAGGGAAAGGCGGGGCGGGGGATCGTGTGACCGGAAGGGGACGAAGAAGGAGTGTTGGTGACGAGGGATGGAAGGAAAAGGGCTGGGGTGGGGGTGGAGGCTTCGCCGGCCGGCCCTCGCTCCGATGAATGGAGTCTTTCTTCGAGGCGCAATAGCGGAAGCAGATGGTGCACCGCGTCGCTTGGCACCCTGTAATAGACTATGCGTCCATTCACGTCTTCGGTTTCATTTCTTCGTTTTGGGCGGACCAGCCCTTCTTTGTTGCACGGAAATGAATTTTTCATGGAGAGAAATCATACTCGCTTTAAGGTCTGCATCGCGTGCAGTAGGAAGCTGTGAATTTCCCTGAAGCAGTGCTCGACTGAACAGCATTTTGGTGGTTCTCCATTCTTTCTCGCACTTCTATTCTCGTTTGTTCACCTGCTGTTAGAATACTTTTTTACTGTGATTTTCAATATTTTTAAAGTGGTTTGGTGATGAATTTTCATACTTTACCATTCTTACAATATTTTTTTTATAATTATGATATTAAAGACTTCTCCAGCCTCTTTATCATTCTTATAGGTTTCTTAAGTAACGTACGAGAATAAGATATAGTACGAGGTAAAAGAATAAGTATCAGCACTTCCGTTTAATCGTCTGTATATTGAGTGTACAGCTTTGTTAACTTACAAACTTTAAGATGACATTGTTCAGTTTGCTTTTCGTCAGTTTCAGCGTTTTTTAATATAATATTCACTTGGATTGTTGCGACGTAAACATGGCTGTATTACTCTTCGTTTGATCCGAATATCTGTATTTAGAGGGTCCCATCTTGTCACGTCTAATTACCATCTATTTTGTCCACTCAATCATGCTTTAAGAGGTCGAAGATTTGCCTCCGACCTACAGGTGAGGACGCAGTGCATACAGAGTTTGCTACTCAATTCAAAATCTCCTTTTCTAAGGGTACAGGAAATCTCCTGCTAAGATGGACTAAGTACGTTGGAAAGCATTATACTGACCTTAAAATATGGTCTTGTAATTGTGTAATGTTATTGTAATTAGTTATAAGCATTGAATGAAGAAACTGATTGCCTTACCCTCGTATTTAGAGTGAAATTCCATCAAATTTGTAATAAATAATACGAAGTAAGTTCATTATCTAGATAAAATAATGCTTTCAACAAGTAGTTTCGATCAAAGAAATAGAAATAATGTTTTCTAAAATACATTAATTCAAAAATAGAAGAATTCATAGCGTACGCTTAAATTCTCGAAAATATTTTTGATATACGATGTATTTTAAATGTGTCATTATCACATCAAACGAAAAGCAAATGCTTTAGAAACAAATATAGCATAAAGTTGCATACTTTAGGCAAGGATTCCTTTGAAATTAAGGTGTCCATTTATGTAAACGATTATTACTAATCACTGCATAAAGTTACATACTTCAGGCAGAGATCGACACTGACACCGTTTCATTTCTTTACACTGCGTCCAGACTTCCTCGCAACAAATTGAAACCAAGAAGAGTAATAAATGCAGAAAACAAAAACACCACATGTTTTAAAATTCAAAACGCTAGATTATTATTGGCAAAATTCTATAATAAAATAGTTGCTCACGCATGGACTCACGCCGGTTGCTTAAATTGATTGATGGATTGACTAGTGATTCTTGATACGTCAACTGCTGAGGTCATTAGTCCAGTAAGTGTGGTGCATGTTCTTATCGTGGGAGGTGGCACTGATTTTCCCAGATCGTCGGTTCACGGGGTTTTTCCCATTCAGGTGTCTGCCAAAGTATGGCACCGTTCCAGCCGAGACAAGCTTTAAGCTCCCAACAAACCTGGTAGTATATGAAAGTGTGTGTGTGTAAGTAGGGGGTGAGGGTGGGACAAGGAAGGGGAACGAAAGACTGCGTGTGGTCTGTGGCCCGTTTGTTAGGGTATTGCTCCGGCATTCACCTGGTGTTGATCGGAGGAACCACGGAAAACTACCTATCAGCAGCCGACCGCTTGACTTCTCCTCCAGACAGCGGCTGAATGAGACCTAGCTATCTAGCTAGTGTTGAAAATGCTGCCATCATCGGGCTCAAACCTTAAGACCTACCACTCAGAGACATCATACGATCACATCAATTACACAGGCACACAAGAAAAACGTTGTCAGACCCAAAGACTGGAACATGTTTCT